>JAGVVM010000176.1:0-81515 GCA_019149425.1 Psidium friedrichsthalianum
GGATTACTGAATAAAAGTAAGTTGCCTGTTGTTTAGACATGTTTTATACACTATTGAAAGGAGAGTTGCAAGTGGAAGGACGTTCTAGCTTCCATTTTAATTTTATAATTGGTTTGTAACATGTTAAAACTAGTCAAAATAGAATACATGCGAGAGCTGATAAGTTTTCAGGGTCATGAGGTACGGAATGGCTGCGTACTTGTATGCCCAAATTTTCACTATAGCATGGAGTACAAAGTCATGGTTTCTTCTTCACAATAGCATGTTCTAACAGTGAGAGTTGTGATAAAAAAATTTGCTTGTTCTCACCACCAATTTAGAGAAGTCACAAGATGGAAACTTAATAGAATTTTCTTTAGTGGTGCCTGTACTGCACTTGTTAAGGAGCGAAACAAGGAGGACGCCAAATATCTACAGCGCTGACCTTTTTTGTTATGTACAGTCAATGCTTTGAAAGTCAAGTCCATCTTTATTAATAATGCTTTAACAAGTCTCATTGGCGTAACCTAGGCATCATTCGAGAGGTTTCACTCATCCTGGGAGCTTAACTATTTATTTTGGTTTTTGGGGAAGGGTAGCTCGTATGACTTTGCGGAAAAAATGTAACATGTTACATCTTATGCTCAGGGTCACCATATATCATGATTATTGGATGTGGGTCGCTATGTTAGGGCAATGTTTTTTGTATGGATAAGTATGATTCTGAAATTAATTTCCACCGACGATTTAAGGTCTTGTCTGAAGATTTACCTGGTACAATTGCTAAAATATCATTTCCAAAGTCAATGCTAGGAATTCTCAGGTGATACACATCTTATATTCTCACTCACTTTGTCATCCTCTGTGGTGAACTCAACTCAATGCTTTCTGTTCGCTCCTTTTGTTCTATTTTGATTTTTTGGGGAATAGCTTCATGCTTAATGAACCCTAATGGCAACTTCACTAAAAATGTTGGTCTTATGGTATGTCTATAATGCTTGAATTATATGTGTATGGCTTGTGAGCTCTTTTCACCTGCTCCATTTTCTACGGTTTAATGTTTCTTTAACACTGCCTTTATTCCTTGAAACCATTTTTTATCTTCATTAGTCGCTGCATATGGAAGTTACTTCGTGGACTTGTTCAGTGGTCTTAGTTACATGGGGGGGGGGGGATGGGGGGAGTGAGGAGGGGGGGGGGGGGGGGGGGTGGGGTGGGGTGGGGTGGGGGGGGGGGGGGCGGGGGGTCAGATGTTTATAGTTTTACCTCTTCTTATGTATAGCACTTGCAAAGACACAGAGATTGATGGTTCCAACACAGGTGGGATTGTCCCAAGACAGATAACATACTCAAAAAGTTGATCGCCATGGTTTGGTCATATATCTAGTGATAGTATTTCAAAAAACATAATGATTTTTCATATCGGTTCTACCAATGTATTTCTTCTGAAATGCTTCCTATATTTTCGTGTAACTGAAACTCTGGGAACTATCTAGTTATCCCCCTTTGTTTTTTTTGTTGTTCATGCTTTTGAGGGATTGTGATAAAAGACAGGTTCTCTCATCCATCATTTATGGATGGTTCTTAAATAGGCTCATCTCCTCATTCATCTAGAGATGACTCTTTTATTAGAGAGGCTTTTTGTGATTATGATGGTAAGATGCTAAAATTATTAATGTATTTGTTGTCCTTAGAGCATGTATTAAAACGAGGAGCATGGAGATACATATAGAGCTGTGAGGTTCTTGTTTAACTCTTGAGCTTTATCAACGTAGAATAAACGATAAACCCATCATATTAGATGGTGCTCATTAACTTATTCTTCTGACTGGAGACATATATTCATGATCATAATAAGGCTAGAATATTATTTCGAAAGGGTCCATATCAATTGTTGCAGAGGAAAAAAAAAACACTGAAATGAATGCGTGATTGGTCAATGTGACCCCAAACTATCTATTTATAATAAAGCCAAAAGTCCAAAAATTACAATATTGCCCTTATTGTACTATTCGTAAAATAATAAAGAAAAGAGACAAATATGCCGCCATTGGCCAAATACTCTCAACACTTCCTCTCAAGTTGGAGCATAAATAGCGCGTGCCCCAACTTGACTAAAATATGATGAAACGATCTACTCCCTATTCCTTTAGTGAACACACAGCAGTGATCATCGGACTGATAAAGGGCATACAAATTAATCCACTTCTTGAATCTTTCCTATAAAGTGGCTATCAATTTCCACATGCTTTGTGCGTTCATGGTGTATGAGATTGTGAGCAATACTAATGGCAGCCTTATTATCACAAATTCATCATAGGAAGATGAACAGATACACCAAGATCTTCAAGTAATCCTTTAAGCATAAGCAACTCATAAACTCTCTATGCCATCGCACGAAAACTCTGTTTTTAGCACTAGACCGAAACAACCACATTCTGCTTTTTGCTGCGCTAGGTCACAAGATTTCCTTATGAGAAAGTACTATACCCAGAACTAGACTTCCAGTCTAGAGATCTAGCCCAATTAGCATCGGTATAGAGCTGAACTTTCCATCATGAGGAGATTAAACGAATCACTTTTCAGGAGCCAGATTTCAAATACTGAAGGATGTAAAGAACAGCATTCTATGAGTAGAGTATGGATCATGCATAAACTGACTCATTAGGCTCACAACAAAAGCAATATCGGTCGGGGTGTGAGAAAAATAAATCAACTGCCGCACTAACCGTTGATAACGACCTCATCCATTGGATCACCATCTTTTTCTCGAAGATAAAAAATGTGACCTCAATAGATATATCAGAGGGATGACATCACTACCCAATTTCTATCAAAAGATCAAGGACATACTTCCTTTGGGATAGAAAGATACCCTTTGAAGATTGGACAACTTCTCCCAAGAAAGTATTGAAAGTTTCCATATCATTTTATCACGAATTCTTGTCCAATGAACTTCTTCAACTGGCTGATCTCATCACTATCATTCCCTATGACAACAATGCATCGACATAAACAATGAGAATAGTGATTTAGTACCTGATTTCTTCACAACAAAGTGGGATCAACATTGCCCTGTTTATACTAACAGAGGCCATGGTTCTCTGAAACTTACCAAACTAGGCTCGAGGTGACTGCTTAAACCATAATGCAATGTTTCAACTGCACGCTTTACCTTGATTTTGTCACAAGAAAAACTAGAGAAAATATCCATATACACTCCTCTTTCAACTCTCCTGAAAAAGGCATTCTCACATCTAAATGCTAAAGATCCCATCCTGGTTACAGCATACAAAAAGTAACACTTGAACGGTATTCAACTTCGCAATAGAAGCAAAGGTTTCTGTTGTCAATCCCAAAAGTCTGAGTAAATCCCTTTGCCACTAACCGTGCTTTATATCTGTCTACAGAACCATCCATCTTTTGTGCTACAAACACCCACTTTCATCCTACCGGTTTTTTCCAGGAGGAAGAACACAGATCCCATGTGGCATTTTTCTTCAATCATACATCTCCTGCACGTTTGGTCCTTCCACTTCTCATTTGCCAAAGCTTCCCACCAATTTGGTGAGTAGAAACAGAAGATAGAGAAGACACAAAACTACGATAAAAGCTAGAGCAAAGATTCATATGACAAACTGGGATATAGGTTGTTGAGTACAAGTTCTAGTGCCCTTTCGAAGTGCAATAGGAAGATATCAGAAAAAGAAACCTTATCAAAAGTGCTAATAGAACCCGGATCCGAGATGATGACTGAACAGTCCAATGTATCAGTGGTCTTAACCTCTTGTTGGTAGTGCTCCTACGACAGTATGTCTTCAATGTCTTACTACTATCAATGCTTGCTTAGCAGGTTTGGGAGTAGACTCCCCTAAAGTGGCTTGCTTTGTTCTCCCCCTGGTGGTACTGTATTATCCTCTTCTTGTGTTTTATTGTTCTCTTCTGGAAAGGAGGAGAACCTGTGTTCTCTTGGAAGAAAGAGAACCATCAGAGACTATCGGAGAAGAAGGGTGAGTAATATCCACAGGAACATACAGAGTGGGGAACGCCTCTACACTAGGACACTCCCTGAAGAGGTGGAGCTAATAATAGGAAATTAGACTCGTGAAAAAACCAACATCCCATAGATACAATGTCGCGCTATAAGGACGATGATAAACACTTATAACCTTTGAGTACTAAAATACCCAAGAAACAATGCAGCGGAGACTAGGGTTCCGATCTGTATCTTATCAGGTGTGAAACAAGCATGCAAAACCCCCCAAGAAATACCTAAAGTGGCTAGGTTTGAAGCAAAAGGAGAAGACGAATTGGCAATTGTAGAGGAGGCAACAGCAGCAAAGCTTTCAGTAGACGTTGAAATGCCTGAAGTCTTTTGGATAAACCGATGTCATTCCGTATTGCAGTAGGACAATTCTAGTATGGTTTGCCTTGGGATTAATGAACTGTAGAGGGATGAAGCATTGCTGTGCTATGGCTTTTTTCAAAGTGAACTAGGGCAAGGACTGTTCCAAAGTAGGGTATGGAGTCTGGCTGGACTTGACACGTATTTGATCATATTCAATGTTCAATCCTGCAAGAAATCATAAACTCTGATGTTGTCACATGCCTCTTGTCGGCAGCAACGTCCGCATTGGTTGGGTGATAATCGGCATAATGATTTAGCTCTTGCCACAAACTCTGAAGCTCAGCATAATATTGAGATATAGTCATCTTCTTCTAAGTGGTGTCATGAACCCTTTTTTGAAGTTCACACACCTGTGCATCATTCCTGAGTTGACCATAAGTATCCCTTGTAGCCGACCAAATCCGTGCCGCAGTATCAAGAAGCACATATTTCTTAGCAATATGTGATTGCATTGAGTTAAGCAAAAACATTATCAAAGCGTCATTCGAGATCCACTTTTCCTTAGTAGTACCTGATGTAGTCGGCCTTGCAGAAGTGCCATTGATATGTCCTATAAGCCCTCGGCCTGCGATGGTCAAGAATGCCGATCGAGGACCATATCAAATAATTTGTGCTGTCAAGCCTCACAGATATCGCAGCAAAATTAATGTAAGCTATGCGGCCATCTCTTGTAGGTCCAGAGCTCACAGTTGAATCCTCAGACATTGTATCTCAAAATTCGACTTGAAAAGTGTAAACGGAGCAATTGAAACACCAAAAGTTGCCAAAAAAGGCCAAAAATTTGATGGAAGTCCTCTGGTAGTAGGCTGAAGTTGTCCTCCAAAAAACAGCCAAATCAGATCAGGGAAGACAAAAATCAATTTTTTCCAGGCTTTTGAAAACCTGAAAAAAAAAATCGATAATTCTGATTTTGCCCAAAGAATTTGAAAAAATAAATATGGTGGTCCACGAACTGCAGTACTTTGGTCTTCACACACGAGAGATAGCCCAATTGCAAGGCGAAAACAATCTCAAATAAGAAGATCCAAAAAATTGCAGAAGGGGTTGAACCACCTATCGCAAACTGCAAAGATGCTTTAACTTATCTCATAAAGGTGAGTTTAGGGCAGACACTAGATTCAAAGAATTACCTCATTAGTGCTGCCCTATGCTGTGAAAAAGAGCAAAGAAGAAGGTGAGAAGGAATTGCGGTGGGGTGAGAAGAGAGAGAGATAGGGTTTTAGTTCAACCCTTTCTCTGATACCATGTTAAGAGGAAAAAAAACTGAACTGAATGCTTGGTTAGGTCAATTTGACCCCAAGCTATCTATTTATAATAAAGCCAAAAGGCCAAGAATTACAATATTGCCCTTATTGCTACTATTCATAAAATAATAAAGAAAATAAACAAATATGCCCCCACCGGCCAAATACTCTCAACATCGATAATAATGATTACGTATGGACAATTCCTCAGCATTTCATTCATTTACAACAAAGTATTTTCTCTATTTCTGGAGAGAGAAACTATTTAACCAATCAAGTGACAGGTGTATAACATACTTATACCTCACGTCTTTCTACAAAGTGGTGACGAACCTTCTAATGTATCTTTTAGTAATATCGGGTAACTCTTTGTAAATGTTGAATCCATTAACCAAAATTTGTTGTACGTAATTTCACATCCTTAATTTTATAATCGATATATGAAATTTGGAAGAGCTATTCATTGTTGGTTGGGTTGCTTTTGCTTTTACATGTTCTAGACTATATCACATCTCAATGAGTAGCATACACATTCTTTAATTATAGAATACGATAAATCTTAGTCTAATATATCAAACAATCCATGAAGTGATTTGTGCATTTCACCCTTGGCTTGGCTTTTATGGGATATGTTTTCTACCTACATTCTCCTGATGCTCATTATCATCTGCCGAGATAGATGGTCAGGATGTTCATTTCTAGCATTCGTAATTTAATGATGTCACTATTGTATTGTCCAGGTGATGTTTAGCAGACCTATCCGGTGGATTTTAGCCCTCCATGGAGATGTAGTTGTGCCATTTACATTTGCTGGACTTTTGAGGTAGTTATGAAGTGTCAGTACCTGCATCTTTCTCTTTTCTGTGTCCTTTCTCAATTATTGAGTAAGCTTAGTATGATATGTCTTTCTGTCATGGTCTAATTTCCTGTGGTTTGCTGAAATCTGACAATAACTGCTTGTGCAAGATATGAAAGTTTTGCCTCTTGCACAAGTGAAACTGCTCAAATGATAGAGAGTAATTGCTTTTCATTGCTCATTGAAAACACGTCTTTGCATTTATCAATGTGCTTTGCATATTTAAGTGGGTAGTCATTTGAGTTTGGAAAACCTGTCTTATTGAGGATGAGTATGTTAAAATTAAACAATGGCCCCAGTTATTTATTTTAGAAAGTGGTAGGAAAAGGACTTGCTCTGAAAGGTCCAAATTTCTAAGCTGATCAAGCGTCATATTTTTCTGCTCTTGAACATGGGATAAGTTCTATGATTACTTGACATTCTCTTAAAAATAGCTAGTATTCTTATGAGATACACTGATCTCTCCTTTGAGGTACCCTTTGATACCTCTCTTTAATGGGTTTCTTGTTTTCCTTTTTGCTTAAAAAGTGCGTAAGACATAAATCAAAAATGTCTTTTTATGCAGAAACGCAAGTGTTTTGCCTTTGTTTCCTTATCTTATGGGGTCTGCTCTGACCTAAGTGCTAAGTGGCATATGATAGATAGTAAATTGCATTATGCTTATTTGGACTCCAGAATGTCAAATTAATTTGTCCAATTTGTTTTTTTTGTCCTAATATTGGAAGTGCATTCAATTAGCTAGAGATAGAGCTTAGTTTTGGGGAAATCTTCTTATTCAGCAATTGAACTTTAGGCCATGGTACCTGCCCATGCATAGTCCTCACATTGACCAGTGCATGTCCATGTTTGCCTTTTCTTTTCAAGTTTATTTGGACATTGAGCACTGACAGCACTCGTATGCATGTCCCGCGCTATTGCAGTGGAAATTTATCTTATGGTCTTCGTAATACTCCATCAGCCACCTTCCTGGTAAGTATCCGAATTTTCTCATGGTCATAGTATTTTCAAGGGCATGGATATATTTTATTTGTTTTGTTACTTTGAAAAGCTCTATGTCATTTATCAGTGTACTCTGTCGTCTAGGCTTTTCCTCAATCTATTGTGCAATTCCAGTATGCTTTGCCCTTTTTATTCTCTTCTTTTCTTGGATTGAATTTTCCACACCTTTTCAGTCTCTGGTACATTCCTTTAGAACTAGGTGTTCTGATTTGTTCTTCTGTGGTGTTTTTTTCTCTCCATCTAATGCAGCATGGCATAGTCCATCTTCAATATGTAGCATGATGTAGCTTTTCACAAAGGAAATTTATATCAACAAAATTAATGAGTACAAGTATAAGCACCATGCCATTTATGGCCATTAGAAGAACTTAGCTGTATGTGTGTTTAAAGGATCAGGATGGCGATCAAAAGCATTCTTTTGGATGTTGAAGATGAAATAGTGCAGTTTCATAGTAGGAGCTTGAAAGGAAAGACAATTCAAATTTGAATTCTGTGAATATGCCGCACAGAGTTTGGGAAGATGAGTTTGAATATTTCAATAAGCGATATTCGAAAGTACCAGAAATATATATTTTTTTTTCTCTTCAAAGAGCAAAAAGAATTATTGACAAGGAAAAGAAAAGGCTACTAAAATGAGAATATACAAAATATGTGAAAAAGGTACCATCATTGCATTTGCATGCAAGCTGTCTATTATATTATTAGGACTGTAACTCCACCTAGTATGTTGGCCAGTATGTGTTTAACGATGCAAGGGCTCCATGCTGTTCAAGAAGAAATTATTTATTAGATAATTACTAGTCAACAAGGTCACGAGCAAAAGATAATACCAAACTCCTTCCAGGAGATGGGCATTTTCTGATTTTACATGAGTGAAAGTATAATAATGTTGTGATTTCCCTTTGTGCTCTTTTTGGTATGAGTTTTCTCTTTGCATTTTTGCTACTGCTCTGCTTTTCCATTCTTCTATGAAGTTATTTAAAACCTATGGACAGGCGTCTATTTTAAATTCCAAAATCCTCTGTAGGTGGAAAGTGCAGAATTCTATGCATCTTTGATGAGGAAAGCTGGAATTGAAATTGATATTGAGGTATAATATAAACAAATGATTTGCATTTTTTTTTGGTCAAATTTTTGGGTTTTGATAATCCATTTTGGAAACGTATCATTTTGTTGAAAACCCGTCATAGCATAGTAAGGTTGATGAATACTGATCTTTCAGATTCTTTGGTATGCAGGAACGGAGAAATCAGATTTTCAGGCAGTCAGCTGCACTTGCAGAAAGTGCCAAAGGTCAGATAGTTGTCAATGAAGGATTACTTAACGAGGTAACAATCCTTAAGCAATACATTTGAATATGGTTGTCAAGTATGCTGCTAAGCACCAATTCAACTTGTATCAGGTTGTCAATCTTGTTGAGGCACCTGTTCCAATTCTTGGGGAATTCAATGAATCCTTCTTGGAGCTTCCCAAAGACCTTTTAACTATGGTAAGTCTCATTATCTTGGGAAGTGCAAACGAGTGTTTGGGTTGGCTTCTTTTGCTAGTTCTTTGGGAATATTACCTTGCGAAAATGCAAACTAGTGTTTGGGTTGGCTTGCGAACTAGTCTTCGGCTATGGTCATTGTGAGAATTTCAAAGAAGAAAAGTAGTTTCTTCTATTTCTTATTTTCTTATGATTGTTACAGTGAACATTACATATAAATAAAGTCTAGGACAGCTATACAATAGGGAGAAAATAAAAACAGAAAAGGAAAAGATTTCCTACTTCCTAATTCTGATGATCTAACTCCTAATTTTGAGCATTCAGAAATAAAAGTAAATGGAAACAAATTAAAATCATATCCCAAGATTTTCTCCTGATTCCCTGAGATCTTCTCCTGATTCTTTGACAGTCATATATTTGGTTTTATGGTATTCTTTCCCATCCTTTTAAGGTGAAAGGGCTGTTGGTTGGGGGTTGCAATGGACAGTGAGGAGTGTGCTTGTCTTCCAAAAGTGATGCACAAAATGATTTTGGATTTTGAATTGAGTTCTTAAACGTGGCATCTTGATATTAAGATCTTGCTGCCTGGAATCAATCTGCAAAATGCGTATGATATAGCATCAAATATGTTGATTACAATATATACTGTACAAATGGTCTTTGCTAGGCTTAGTCAATTACTTAAGCCAACTAGCAACAGTCAAATAAGAAGCTGCCAGATTATAGCCAGACTAACAATATATGGCTTAATCTTGGATTACTTCAAGCATGGAACTTCGATGACAGGTAGAACATGCACATTTAACACCTGCAATGACGGAAGTTATATAATGCGAATGGTGCATGTAAAACCAATCGGTATTCCTCATGTCATTTGGAGTTTGTGGATGTAGCGTTCACTGCATTCAAGTAATTTACTTTGTAGCTGTTATTTTCCTGTTTTCAGTTGAGTTTGTTTATGCTCCAATGTGCAGGTTATGCAGAAGCACCAAAAATATTTTCCCATAGCTGATCGAAGTGGGAGGCTGTTGCCATATTTTATTGCTGTGAGAGATTCTTTTGAAATATAGCAATTTCTTTCAGCTGTGATATACGTTAATATTGTTTATTTGATAGTCCGGCATGGGGATTACCTTTTAGGTGGCAAATGGAACAATTGACAGGACGGTAGTCAAGAAAGGAAATGAGGCTGTTCTCAGGTTTACATCTATCTGCCTTTGAGCACCTGATGATTCTTCTAGCAGAGAATGAATGATCTACTTTCTTCGATTCTGTTTGGCATAATAAAACTTTGCAAAATGAATAGCGTGAAAATACTGCACTTGCGGCAGGTCTTTAATTCTTGTGAAGTACTGTCAAATGAACTCATTTAATGGAAATGATTTTACCTTCAATTCATTCTAATAGCAAGTGAACAAAATATTTTGATCAAATTTGTTCACTCAGCTGCCATTTAGTAGTTTTGACCAGTTTTTGTGTATTTTGCAGAGCTCGCTACGAAGACGCAAAGTTCTTTTATGAGCTGGATACACATAAAAGATTTCCAGAATTTCAAAATCAATTAAAAGGGATACTTTTTCATGTGAGTTTGTAAACTGTGTGCGTGATCTAAGGAAAGAGCAGTCTGACAGGATATGTAAGATCTGTTTCATGATATGAGATCTGGCTTCTCAAGCTTGCATAGTGACTAGTTGTAGATGATCATCAGCTAGAGGGTATATTTTATCCATCTCAGAATAATATTTCAGTACGCACCCAGGTGTGCAGTGGTAGGACTAAATAGTTCTTCAAGCACTCATTCTTTCCTCCTTATTCATGCCAAATATTAGTTTTCAGAAATCTTTAGCATACCATAATGTTAGGTATACATAAACAGAGGTCTCATTAGAATCAGTTTTGGATCTTGAATTGGCATAACGTAGGAGGACTGTCCTCTTCAAATAGTTGAACATATTTCTGAAGCTAATTTCATCCTCAAGGATGCAAGTCTAGTGAATTTTCCCTCTCTAGCATGTTCTACAAATCTGAGATGAGAATACTCTAGAGGTAATGATGAGGAAAAATGGGAGATGATTAGTATTTCTCAAGACATGCAGCACGAGTAGCAACAGCATGTACATGAAATTTCAGAAGTCAGGAAACTTTATCTCCAATAATAGTTGTCCTTAGCAAGATCTATTCGACCAAAAAAAAAGCAAGGTCTATGGTCGTCAGCTATGATTTTTGGCTTAGCCTCATTTCCTGGTCAGAAACTTCTGGGCCACAGAACTACATGCTGTGCTTTCCTGGTCAAATCTGAGATGAGACATAACACTCTAGAGGTCTTGAAAGTAATGATGAGGGAAAAAGTGAGATGATTAGTATTTCTCAAGACATGCAACAGCAGCAACATCTACATGAAATTTCAAAAGTCAGGAAACTTTTATCTCCAATAATAGTTGTTGTTAGCAGGTGTATGGTCATTAGCTATGATTTTTGGCTTAGCCTCATTTCGTGGTCAAAAACTTCTAGGCCATGGAACTACATGCTTTACTTTCTTTACGGATAAGATGAAATCATCATTAGTAGAAATGTAAATCCTACATGCTCGATTCAATCTTCGGTTTGGTTATCCTATGGTTTTTCACCTTTTCTTCGGTAATTTTGTGTTTCTCTTCAACGCAGCTTAATTTACCTCTGACATACTGATTATTTGGATGTTTTAATCAGTACCTGGAATAATTCATGAGGTTGTTTTCTTGTGCTGTTATGTATGATTAAATAGGAGAGGCTAGGAACAATGTTGGATAAGATTTCGCGTTTGCAGAGCACAGTAACCAAACTAAGTTTGGCTATGGGTGTTAATGAAGATAAGCTACAATTTGTCCAAGAAGCTGCATCACTTGCTATGTCTGATCTTGCTACCTCAGTTGTCACAGAATTTACTTCCCTTGCCGGAATAATGGGCCGTCATTATGCTCTTCGAGATGGCTATCCTGAGCAGGTTAACTTCATTTACAGTCTCTGCAAAGACTTCACCTTGCCAGAAGGATTTTTCTTCTTTCTTTCTTTGTTTGGGTTCAGATGGAACAGGTTTTTATTTTTGTTGTGTTATCTATTTGTGGGAATTGCTTATGGTGGCATATTTTAGTGCCAGGTTTGTTCTACATGGAAATACATGTGTTTCATCCTGATGCTTATGGCTTTGGCAGATTGCAGAGGCCTTGTTTGAGATTACACTTCCTAGATTTTCTGGAGATATTCTTCCCCAGACTGATGTGGGGATAGTTTTGTCAATTGCTGACAGGTGAAAAAAACTGTTGAGTTCATATTACTAGCCCACTCAAGAGCACTCATAATTTCACCGGATGATCCATGTTGCGGGAGATTATGCTGTAATTTGTTGTTAAAGAGCACATAAGTTCATGTCCTTTGTGTTTCATTACCAATTACCAATATAGCTGTTTATATCCTCAAGAATAATTTAGTAGAAGGGTTCCTAGTATTAAACCATTACATTGTAATCTGGAAGGTTTTGGTGCTATCATGTTATGACTTTGCTTATGAATTAATGATTTTAGCACAAAATTGAACAGCATTCTGCATAGTCTGCAGAAATTTTCTTCCTGAGCTTAATTGGATAATTTTCCATTGATACCACTGTGCAGACTAGATAGTCTTGTTGGCCTATTTGCAGCTGGTTGTCAGCCTAGTTCAACCAATGACCCTTTTGGGTTGAGGAGAATTTCTTATGGACTTGTGAGTTATCTGTGTCCTTTCTTCCTGCTTCCACATTGGCAATGCACTTAAAGGTCAATTTATCATTTGAATATGTTACTGTATTGTTAGGTTCAAGTGCTGGTGGAGAAGGACAAGAACCTCGATCTGAAACATGCACTAGGAATTGCAGCTGATGTCCAACCCCTTGAAGTTGAGGAGAGGACATTAACTAATGTAAGATCTTTGACTTGTGTTAAGATTGAATGGCTATGCATTTTCCCATTACCATGACGACACCATCCTGTCCCTAAATATGGCCTCCTCCTGTCAGGCCAAGTGGCCAACTTTATGTGCCTTGCACCATGAATTTACATAATCCAAAGTGGATTGAAAAGCATGGGAAAAGGATACTACCATAACTTTCATATGGCGCTCATTAGTGACCGAACTTATTCGACGGGTGACTTCAGTGCCACTTTGGTAAATAAACAATCAATTAAGTGCCAACTCTAATTTGGGATGTCGAAAATCCCACGTGGCATCAATTTACTAAAAATGGCCGACGTGGACTTCCCATGGAATTTCAATTCAGCAAAGAACATCATTTTTCCTTTTTCCCCCAAATTGACAAATTGGGGTTAAATTGGGGCAAAGAAGAAAACCCTAAACCTACCCATTGAAATTACTTGTGAAATTACAAATGATTATCTGCAAGAGAGTGAGCGAGAGCCCCAGAAAAGCAGATTCAAGGTCATTGAAGAATTGAGTGATTGGTGTTTCTAGTTCAAGATGGTTCTTGAAGCAGATTAAGTGGAGAGGCAGTATGTAAAGCTTCCCGTGGTTGTTGAGATGAGGGTCGTGGGCTAATATCAAATACGTCCATTGGCCATGTCACGATCTTCAATATCTCTCCAGGGCTCCGCAAGGATTGTAGAATCAACGATCTGTCTCGTTTGGCTTTGTCTTTGTCTTCACTGCAAAGCCTTGTCTTCAATCCTCCACTCAGGGTCTCATCTTCACTGCAAAGCCTCCTCTTCCTCCTCTAAACTCAAAGAACTGGTCCCATCTTCGGCCAGCTTCGGATTTCGTCATCCCGAGCTGCAGCAAATGAGAATTGGAGCATCATGAAGCGAACCACAAGCTAAACAGAGCTCTGTTTCTCCATTGTGAAAAATAGAGCCACTTTGCCTGGTTGGACAAAAATTTTCCATTGTGGACTTCCATTGTGTTTTAAAAAAGCCATGTTGGAGCCGAAAATAATTTGAGAAGCCACGTAGGACTTTTAGCTGGAATATGTCGTCAGAACACTTAAGCGATTGTTTTTTCTCCGATTTGGCACATAAGTGATCCGGCGAAAAGTTTTGGCATCAAAGTGGACGCCATACAAATTTTGTGGCACTTCTAACATCCTTTTCCCAAAGACGTCGTTTCAAAACATTGCCTATCCTAGGAACTAGTAATTCAGTAAAGTGTACCTCCTGATTGCGTTAAACGTGCACTAATACATTTCCTAGTGTTACTTCAAGTAGTGATAATTTTATTTTCTTTAGGTACATCAATTTGTCATTCGGAGATTGGAGCAATTTTTGGTAGTGTACTCTCTGTATGGGACTTCTACTTTGCCTGTATGGACTTCCTACATAAATTGACATTTCATGTGAAAATTATCTATTTGATATAAAGGAAGTTTGTGCTTAGTTCCAGCATTTGGGTTATGTACATCTCCCTTGCTGCTATGCCACTCTAAAGATAGACCTCAATTAGAAAAGTGAACGGAAAAGAATACAACTCAACTTATTATTCCACGCATGTTGATATATTTGGTGTATCTAAACTAGTCTAACAAAATTAGATGGTTATTCTACTGTACCAAAAACATGGTATTGTATTACCACATTATACCATCCCACGTACACCTCCAAAAAGATACAAGACCGGCAAACAATAATCAGCATTTGACATCATGTTTCAGCTCCCTCGTTTTGCTACCTACTGATTATTTTTATGGAACTGGTACTTAAGATTTGTTCTCCCATCATTATTATAGTTTCTGGGCAAGAGATAATATGTTGCAGCCAGCTTTTGACCTAATACAAAATGGTTATTCAAAATTCAGGTTGATAAGGGAATTAGTCCTGAAATTGTTCGATCTGTCCTTCTGAACGGGCAAACATGCCTTGCCTCGCAGACCAAAATCTGCATTCAAAAGTATGACCATGTTGCCAGTTTTTCCAGAAACTCAAACCTCATCTTCAATTCATGCTTCAGTCAGAAGACAAAAAGCCATTTTAAAAGGCTTAAACTAGATTTGGAGCCGAAAAGAAAACAAATTTTTCTGATAGTTCAACTGAATCCAGAGAGGATGTAGATCCGTAGCTGATAAGACAGTGCAGTGTTCTCACTACTGAAGTTGGAAACAGGGAGGGATGTCCCTTTGACAGAAAAACAACTGGAAGATGTTCACATGCAGAACCTATATATACTTCTTTATTTTTTCTATTGACCTATGTGAAAACTCTTCAAGGTTATCATACACTAACGATATTAAATTCTAAATAAGTGTTTCTTAGTTAGTACTTGAAGGGGACAAAAAGTCATTTATCTGCTTTGCTATTACCCATGGATGTTCATCAACTTTTAATTGTATGTCAACATTTTCTTCTAGATGGAAGCTCTATCAAAAGGAGAACTTTTGCCAAAGGTTGTTGAAGCATATTCTCGCCCCACGAGAATAACCCGTGGCAAGGATGTTGCCACCATGGAGGTAATTCTGACTAGAAGAGGACATTTAATATATATTAGAACAATTTTAATGTTTGGGTAGCATATGCTAGAAGATAAATATCAAGAAATCTTAGGCATAATGTAAGCTTTAGAAATTCTGGAAATTGACTAGGAAATAAGTGCTACTAGTCCTATATTGTTCTCAAAGGTACTTTTCTAGATTTGTTTCATTCCCCTATAAAAATGGTAAATGAGCCTATGAGTTCTTGAAAGTGTATATTGATATAGAAATAGATTAGCAAACCAGAACTGATTTACCCTTCATAATGTCCACATTCTACATTTCCAGCAAATAAAAATGGTAAATGAGCCTATGAGTTCTTGAAAGTGTATATTGATATAGAAATAGGTTTTACCCTTCGTAATGTCCACATTCTACATTTCCAGCAAATGTCCTTACTTATTCACTTTGTCGCGCCACAATCATTGTTATCATGGGCTAGGCAACTATTCTTCCAACCTTCTTAACTTTTGAAACAGTATGGAATAGTTCTCTTGTCAAAATGGTGTAAGATGAGAGTCTGTTATCTACCCAACTACCTGAGGTTGATCTGACATTCTCTTTGAAGTCTTTCAGTCTTTTCTGAAGTCCTGTATAGTGTTGTAAATAATGCTATTGGAAACTCTTCTCTGCTATCATCTGTTTAGGTGAATGAAGCTGCATTTGACACAAGTGAAGAGAGGGCTTTGTGGGACGCCTTCTTGTCAGTGAAAAACCAAATAAATCCTGGTATTGATCTACTTACCATCAAAAAGTCATTGTTCTTTGCCGATCCATTTGTAATTTTTTGAGCCCTTCTGCCCCTTCATCTAATGGATGTCTCGTAGTCCAACTATACTTTTGTCTTTAATTGCTGATAATAAAAAATGTCGAACTTGATTCCACTCTGATTTGAGTATTGCATTCTCCTGCAGCCATTGAGGTTGATACTTTTGTTGATGTATCTGCAAAGCTTGTACAGCCATTGGAGGACTTCTTTAATAACGTTTTTGTCATGGTGGTATGTTTTTCCTCAATTCATAATACATATGAGTAATCTGGTTTCACGGGGAAGTTAAATTTTGACCGCTCACTGCAAAGAACTTCCAAAATGTTCGTATAGATTTATTAACCATCTCTTAGGTTGGTCGGCATGCTGCTGTCGGTGTATTTGAAACTGGATGAAAGGTAGATGCTTTACACTCATGAGTAACACATGAGCACCAAATGACAAGTCTCTGGGATTGGAGACGTCAGCATCAACTTTGACATTCTGACTTTATTGGATGGAATGGTCTGTTGTTTGACCCGGAGCATCCTCATGATATTACTTCACAGTGACGCTTCCATCATATTTCTGTATGTGTGCAACTGATTATTTACACCGGTCATGGGTTTTTGCTCTCTTTGTGCAGGAGGATGACAGAATCAGAAACAACAGGCTTAGGCTGCTTAAAGAAATTTCTGACCTTCCAAGAGGCATTGCTGATCTGTCAGTGTTACCCGGATTTTAAGCTGACATTGAGCCAATATTGTTTTGTTCTGAGAGCTTTCTTTTTCTTTTTCTTTTTCTTTTTTTGTTGGGACCAGCTTAAAAAAAAGCAAACCACAGTAACCATAGCATTGTGATTCCCATTGAGGTGTGCATACTGGAGAGTAGGCTTCAATAAAGTTGAGAGCCACGGCTCGTGTACTTTGCCTAGGACGTGAAAGAACTCAGTGAAGCCTAGCAAGTTGTGTATTGTGGCCACTCCAAGCTTGTTAAAGAAGATTTTGGACAATTTATTTAGAATGCTTATTATTAGGATAAGGGTAGAATAGTCATTCGATGTTGAGAGGCTTTTATATATCCTTGTAATACTTTGTTATTCAAATGAGAATAGTCTTTCTCTGAAACTAAACATTTTATCGGAACTGGATTTAAAAATTAGAAAAAAAATAAAATTCCCGTTAACGTCTATAGCCACCGTAGGTCCCAACCACCATAGATCTACCAACCACCATAGATCCGAAGGCCAATGACCTCAGTCCAACGTTGCACAGGGCTGGCAATCATTGTCCAACTCTGGCGAGTTAGATCCGAGGTCGCCTAGGCCAGGCGAAGTTAGATCCAACGTCGCTGGACGTAGCCTAGGTCGGCAAAGTCCTCCGGCGTCGCCCAGGGTGGGCGAAGCTTGATTTGACATTGCTGGACGTCGCTTGACCTCCTGCCACTCAGATCTGATGTTGTTGACGTCGCTCAACCTCATCCAGCCCTGAACCGACGTCATCCAACCCTCGCCTGTCTTGCCCAACGGCCAGTAAGCCTAAACATAGACCTTGTCTAGTCCTTGCCTGTCTTGCTGACAGTCATCTGTGTTGGTAAGCCCAGAAATCGACATTGTCCAGGCCTCACCAATGCATCACCTGTGGATCTCCTTTATGATGGTCCTCCAGAGGTTTGCTGCTTTTGTCTAATGATTATAGGATTTTGGATTCTGCATGTGGTGATGGAATTTGAAGCGTGGGCTGAAGTTAGAAATTCTTTTACCAATTGTTGATCTATGGTTGTCTGAGTTCGTAGCAGTGAGTTCTTAAGGTCTGTGATATAACCTGTAGAAGAGTCGAAGTGACAAGGTAATTGCTGGTTATAAGCAGATGATTGGTCTGCTTTGTGGATGATTTTAATATTGGAGTTACGTAATTGATTGTTGTGACATTGTTCTTGGTTTAACCGTGTTCTCGATTCACTGATGGCTGTTTTTGGAACCTCAAATAGTTTACCACGTGGATGGAACTAATTATCCATTTTGGTCTACTGCTGTTGAAGTTTATCTTACTGCCACTAAACAAAATGATTATTTTAAATCTGTGGCCCCTTCAGATCACAGTAAGGTACTTGATTGGTTTGCTAGAGATGCAATGATTCGTACTTTTTTATGGAATAGTATGGATCCTAAAATTAGTCCTCACTTCATTCAGTGCAAATCTATTATGGAAGCCTGGGAAAAATGTACCTTACTTTATTCTGGAGAGAATGACATGACACGAGTGTGTGAGACATGGAAGGCCCTATTTGATATTCACCATGGGAATAAATCCTTACCTAAGCATTACGCTCATTTCACGACACTTTGCAGACAATTGGATACTTACCTTCCAATTTCGAATGATCCAACTGTCCTCGTCAAACGACAAAACGGTCTTCGAGTTATACTATATCTCAAGGCATTAGGACTTAAATATTCCTCACTTCGCCAACAGATTACCTCTCAAAGTTCCCTTCCTATAGTGGATAAAATTTTCTCTCAAGCTCTTCGTTCGACCCCCACTGAAAAGGTCTCCACCCTAACTATGGAGACAAGTGCTATGATTTCTCATGGCACTAGTGCACATGGAGCTCATGGTTATACTTACGGGGTTCGTGATCGTGGTTTAGCTCAGTATGGAGGTTGTGATGGAGGTATTAGTACTCATAGTGCCTCAATCTCTAGTGGTGCTCGTGGCTTCCGCTAATGTAATCATTGTCAAAGGACTGGACATACAGAGGCTTATTGTTATACACTTCATCTAGAATCTCCGACCTACTTTTATTGCTTTTGCAAAGGTGAGATTCTACCTTTACCTCCCTACAAACTCCAACAGACTCTACTAGTATGCGAAACATGAGTAGTTCAGTTACATTGATAGGTGCTGAATATGATACATGGGTTCACTCCCAACAAGTGATAAGTCCTTCAGTTCCTATTGCAACCTTGGCACAAACATCAAAAGATAGTTCATCTTGTTTACTCTCGATAGCGTCCGACTAGGGGTGGCCATGGGCCGGTTTGGGCCCGATCCGACCTAGAACCGGACCGGTCAAAATCGAAATCAGCCCATTGATCGATTCTCCGGTTCGAAACCGAAATCAGCTTGTGGCCATAACGGTTCGGTCCCTATGGAACCAGAACCGGCCAGAAACAAATGATTCCGAATCGACAGTTTCGGGCTATTCCGAACAGCTGATTCGGAACCGCCGTTGGAGCAAAAAAAAATTTAAAAAAATAAAAATGTATTATACAAAATTTATAAATATTCCTTCTTCGTCTTTCATTTTTTCACACAAATTCTCTCAAGTTCTCAATTCTCTCAAACTCTCTCAAGCTCCTAATTTTCTCAAACTCTCAATTACATTCTCGATTGTCTAATTTCTTATTTTTTTTTATCTATTATCTCCTTTAATAATTTCATATTGCAAATTCTTTTTTCATACCCTATATTTTTTGCATTATACCATACATTTTTTATATATCCAAACAAATGGCAAGTGGAAGTAGAGTTAGTGACAAAGGTAAGAGCACAATGAGAGAATTCAGTTATCATAATCCTCATGATTATGCAAATTAGGGAGTTAATGTAGATGATGAAATCAACATTTTTACTAATATGGAGCGAGTCCCCATACAAGAGGGTCTTCATCCTCTAACAAGTCCGACCGCCACCGGTGCTGAAAAAATATCAACAATAAAGGAACGGGATGCTTCATCTATCATATGGAAGCACTTCACGAAAGTTGAAGATTTTGAAAAAGGTCTAAATAGGTATAATTTAATTTGTAAATATTGTACTAAATCATACAAATTGGCAGGTGGACAAGGATATGGAACATTAACTCAGTATCGTAGGTCAAAACATCCGATCGAAATGAGAATTGACACCAGCCAACAACAAATTTTCGGGTATGCCAATCCTAACATTTCTTATTTATTTCGTTTTAATAAAAAAAATTTATAGAGAAGAATTAGATAAATTTGTTTCCGTTGAACATTTATCATTAAGTTTTGATGAAAATTTTGGTTTTAAATAATTTATACAAAATGCATGTGCTCCACAAGCAAAATGTGTTCCTAAAAATTCACTTAAACGCGAAATTAAAAATATTTATAGAAAGGGAAAAAAAGACTTACAAACTATTTTTTTTTATGAATTTTAATGGACGTGTGCATATAGGTAGCGATATTTGAAGTGATCATTGGCAAACTAATTCTTATATGGGTATAACATGTCATTGGATAGATAATGATTGGAATATTCAAAAAAAAAGTTATTATATTTAGAATTTTTGATGATAGGCATACATCAAATGATATTTATAGATTAATGAGGAAAATTTTAAAAAAATATTATTTACTTCATAAAAATTTTTCAATTGGTTTTGATAATACCGCGGCAAATGCCGCTCTGATTGTTGAACTTGAAAATATTTGTAAACCCGCTTTTGGTGGACAATTTTTTCACATTAGATGTGCTTGTCATGTTTAAAATTTATGTGTACAAGATGATTTAAAAACTCTTCAAGTTTCTCTCAATTGGATAATAATGTCAATTCGATATTTATGGAAAGATCCCCAAACAATGAAAGATTGGGCAAAATTTTGTAAATTAAATGAAAAAAAAAAAAAAAGATTCCTAAAAGATGTTCCAAATCGTTGAAATTCTACTTACAGGTTGCTTAATGAATCTTTTGCATCTAAAGATTTATTATGTGCATTTATTTCAGATAATATATATGGAATTAGTTTATACCATCAAGAGTGAGATAGTTACAAAAAAAATTTAGATATTTTAAAAGATTTTAATGATACAGCTTATAGTTCATCTGGTGTTTATTATCCAACTATGCATTTATTTTTAATAGAATATATTACTAATGTTGAAGTTTTTGAAGAAAATGAAAATGATGATAAGTTAGGTAATACTATTAACATAATGCGAGCAAAATGGCTATATTATTATAGAAAAATTCCTATTATTTATTTTGTTGCTTCTGTTTTTGATCCACATTGTAAATTAGATGATTTATGTGATTATTTGAATACGTATTATGAATGTTTATATTTAGCTCATACAATAAATATTAGAACTATAGAAATAAATGTTAAAAACATAATAATAAAATTTATAATGAATTTTATAAAATATATAATGTTGTAGGTGATAGTGGATGTGGACCTCAATCTAATAACTTACAATGTGAAGACCCAGATAAAATTAGTAGAAGGTACTAATATTTGATTAAAAAATAAAAAAGGAAAAAGGATGTAATAGGAAGTAATTCTGAAATAGAAAACTATCTAATCATTTCTTTTGAGTTTGATGAATCTGAAGGCAGCAGAAATTTCAGTATATTGGATTGGTGGAAGAGGCATTCCACCCAATACCCAATTCTTGCTCTGATTACAAAACAAATTTTAGCAACTCCTTATTCAACAATTACGGTAGAACAAGCATTTAGCTCTGAAGGTAATATTTTAAATGAACGCCATTCAAAATTAACTCCCAAATCGATGGAGTTTCAAGTTTGTGTTGATGATTGGACAAAGACTCAATATAGATAACAAGAGATAGATCGCAAGAATGAAACCGAATTCTTTGATTACAGAGACACCACCACCATCGATACAAGAATGGATAGTAACAATTGAGGATGAGGTAAGTATGGGGTTATTAAAGATAAAAGAACTACATGGGTTTTGATTCTTCTATTCCCAAGAAAATATGTAAGCGCTTAATAATAAATCATTAAGTTCAAACCCCCTCCCCCTTCTCTTTTTTCACATATATTTATTTGATAATACATTATTTCATAATTTAATTACAATTTTATTACAAATTCATCACAAATTAATTTTTTAAACTCAAAAACCCTTAAAAAAAATATCAAAACCGATTAGGAACCAATGGCCAGCAGTTTGGAACCTTCGGTCCTCCAAATTTGGAACTGGAACTGCCAATTCATGAACCAAAACCGGTGGTTCCCGAACCGTGGCCACCCCTATGTCCGACTCCTAGGTCATAGACTCTAGAGCTACTCATCAAATGACTGGTAATTCAAGGTTGTTGTTTCACTTTGTCCTAAATCTCCTAGGTTGTCAAATTTTGTTACACTAGCTGATGGCTCACAATCTCAGGTTATTGGTACTGGAGTTGCTCATTTGAGTCCATCTCTTTCTTTGTCATCTGTCCTTCATCTCAAATATTCATTTAATTTAATTTCCATTAGTTCATTAACTAAAAAACTAAATTGTTCCATAACCCTTTTCCCTTCTCATTGTGTCTTTCAGAATCTGAGGAATGAACAGATGATTGGTGGAGGACATGAATCCAATGGTTTGTATTGCCTTGACAAGAAGGTACTAACTACTGCAACTGTGAAACGCACATCCTCTAATGTGTTTAGGATGCACTGTCATGCTGGTCATTCTCTACTGAACAGTTATCGGCGTTTATTTCCTGAGTTTGAGTCTGTGAATTCTTTTTAGTCTGAGGCTTGTCAGTTTGGTAAACATCATGGGGTTTCTTTTCGTTCCCATATTCAAAGTCATGTGTCAAGTCCATTTGAGTTGGTTCACTCGGATGTTTGGGATCCGTCTTGTGTTTTGATATTTTTGGTTTCAGATATTTTCTTACATTTGTGGATGATTTTTCTCGAATGACTTGGTTATTCTTAATAAAATATCGTACCGAGATTTTTCACTAATTTGGTCTGTTTTATTCTAAAGTATTGAATCAGTGCCATAGTTCTGTTAAAACTTTGCGCTCAGATAATACCAAAGAGTATCTTGCTGTCACTTTAGGTTGCGGTCTTTTCTTGATTCCGACGGTATTATTCATTTGACTCTTGTGCATACACTCTCAACAAAATGGTGTCGCCAAGCATAAAAATTGCCATCTTCTTGATATTACCCATTGCCTCATGTTTCACATGCATCTACCTAAAACCTTTCGGGGCCATACTGTTCTTACAACCTATTTTTTAATTAATTGGCTTCTACTTCTATTCTTCAGGGGGAGACACCATTCTCTATATTACATCCAAATAGCTCTCCCTTTGCTTACTTCTACATGTCTTTGACTTCTACATGTCTTTGAATGTGTTTGTTTTGTGCATAATTTTACTCCAGCTCTTATGAGTTAGATTCTCGTGTGGAGAAATGCATTTTGTAGGATACTCTCGAACTCATAAGGGCTACAAGTACTATAGTCCTAAACATTATCGTGTGCTCATGTTGGCAGATGTAACATTCTCTGGAGATTAGCCACATTATAATATTCAAATGGAACCTATAGTAACTCCAGAGAGTAGCGAATGTGTCTTGCCGAACTTCCCCCACTCTCACTTCCTTCAGCACCATCTATAGGATTTCAGTTTACTAATTGTACATATCATCGGCGTGGTGCAGCTCCTACTATAGTGATACAGACTTCACTGACACATGATTCATCTGTTCCCTCATTAGTTGCTACACCATCCTCTGATCCTGATGTGCCCATCGCTACTCGAAAAGGTACATCTTCTTGTGTTGGTCGTCCTATGGATCATTATACTCCTTATTCTGATCTTTCTGATTATCTCCGCACTCATCATCTATTTCAAATTTCTTGTCATATGATTGTTTATCTCCTAGTTTCTTCATATTTGTCTCGTCCTTGTCCTCTATTTCTATGCATAGCAATGTTGCTAAAGCTCTTGCTTATCTTGGATGGCGGCAAGCAATGGAAGATGAAATAAAGGCGCTTATGAGAACTGTACTTGGGAACTCACTTCATTACTTGCGGAGAAACAAACTATTGGTTTCGTTGGATATTCATTGTTAAGATTCATCCTGATGGCACTCTTGATGATGGAAGGCTCGATTGGTTGTAAAGGGATATACTCAGACATTCGGTGTTGATTATGATAACACTTTTTCACCTGTTTTCAAAATTCCATATGTTCGTGTGTTTATTTCCCTTGCAACACGTTTTGGTTGGCTTCTTCATCAAGTAGATGTGAGAAATGCCTGTCTTCATGATGACTTGTCCAAGAAAGTATACGTGGAGCAACCACCTGAGTTTGTTGCTCAAGGGGAGAATTCGGTATGCTACTGACATAAAGCTTTGTATGGACTCAAGCAATCTCCTCGTGCTTGGTTTGGCAGATTTAGTGATGCTATTATCAGGCTCAGATTAAAACGATGTCAAATAGATCATTTAGTTTTTAGTTCTGTCTCCTCAGCTGGTTGTATTCTTCTAGTAGTATATGTAGATGATATTATCATTACTGGCAATGATTCAGATGGTATCCAACAGGTTAAGTAGTTTCTACATACAAAATTTAATACCAAAAATCTGGGACGTCTATGATATTTTCCTCATATTAAAGTTGAATATTCATGTGCATGTATCAATTTATTACAACGAAAATATGTACTTGACATCCTTGACAAGGTTGGATTTCTTGGAGTAAAGCCATTAGATAGTCCTATGGAACCCAATGTGAAATTTGATGCGGAACATGGAGAATTGTTACATGATCCAAGGAAGTATACAAGATTAGTGGGGAAGTTGAATTATCTTATTGTCACAAGGCCTGACAAATCATTTGCTGTCAGTGTAGTCAGTCAATTCATGAGTTTCCCCGTTCTACTCACTAGGATGCTGTACTTAGGCCTTGTTTGGTTCAGCATTTGCAATGAGCTTTGGACTCCTAAAGGGGTTTGACCAAGTGCAAATAGCATTTGGTTCAATTTTTGGAAAACTTTGGGCAAATACAATTACATCCTCAATGCTCATCAAGAGTCTTTAGGCCAAAGTACCTCAAGAGGTACTTTGGAAAGTTGCATTTCCAAAATACAACTACAATTTTTATTTTTATTAATTTTTTTTTTTATTTTTTATAAGAAAGTAATTAAAAAATAAATTAATCATAAATAAAAAATAATTTTTTTCGAAAAATAAAAAATTTAAAATTTTTTAAAAAAATTGAAATAATAAAATAAAAATAATGAAAAAATTTAAGTAAAGTAATTTAAAATAAAAAATAATTAAAGAAATAAGTTTAAAATAAAAATAATTAAAGAAAGAATTTAAAAATAAAAAATAATTAAAGAAATTAATTTAAAAATAAAATAATGAAAAATAAAAATAATTTTTTTCTAAAAATAAAATAAAAAATCGAAATAATTTAAAAATAAATAATTAAAATAAATAAAAAATAAAAATAGAAAAAAAATTAAAAAAAATAAGATAATCAAATTATTAATTAAAAAATATTTTTTCGAAAAGAAATTATTTGAAATAATAAAATATAATTTAAAAATCAAATCATTTACAAAGGTTTTTTTTTTTACCAAACTTCAAATGCACTTTTTAATTACAATTTACCAAACAATATTTACATTTCACTAAACCTCTTTAGCTCAAAGGTCTTTACATTTTTCCAAAGTCCCTCAACCAAATACTGAATCAAACAGGCCCTTAGAATTATCAAGTACTTGAAGGAAGCGCTAAGTAAAGGGCTACTTTTCTAGATTATGGACATTTGGATACTATAGATTTCTCTAATGTAGACTGGGTGGATGTCCTACTGATAGGAGAGCTACATCAAGTTGCTGTGTGTTCCTTGGAGATAATTTAGTCGCATGGAAAAGTGAGAAATAACATGTGATTTCCGATCAAGTGCTGAAGCAGAATATAGAATTATGGCACATGTGACATGTGAATTGCTCTGGTTGAGGATGTTATTATCAAAAATTGATTGCCAACATCACATCCATCAGTATTATATTGTGATAATCAATCACCTATTCATATTGTACATAATCCTATCTTTCATGAGCGAACTAAACACATTGAGGTTGACTGTCACTTTATACGAGAGAAAGTTCAAAAAGGAGATATTATTCTTCAACATACAAAGACGGAGAGTCACTTGCAGATGTCTTACTAAATCTCTAAAGGGGAGTAGAGTAAGTTTTTTATATAACAAGTTAGGATTATTTGATATTTACATCTCAACTTGAGGGGAAGTGTTAGGATAAGGGTAGAGTAGTCGTTTAATGTTGAGAGGCTTTTATATATCCTCGTAATCATTTGTTAATCAAATCAGAATAGTCTTTCTCTGAAACTAAACACTTATTATAGGATCACATATAATGCACAAGATTGAAAAAGAAATTGATGATATTATAAACTGCGGGAGCCGTGTGAAAGCAACATACACAAAGTTCTTCTTGTTTATTGACTCCTCCATTTTATTGACATTGATGATGAGCAGGTAGAAGGAGCTGATACTTGTCTTATTCGACATGGTTTCCGAGAAGCAGAACTTTAATTATGTCAAAGACCTGTACGAGGTTGTCTTGAGCATTCATACTTGCTGTCGTGTTATCATCGAGTCCCAGCCTCACATAATGAATGCACAATTCGCAGAAAGATTCGACCTTGGTTCGACGCACTTGATTTTTTTTTTTTTTCAAATGAGGTGTCTCGTTGTGTTTTCCGTAGTTAATGCTATTCAGCTTTCTCCATACTTATGGTACCAACAAAGTTACAAAATTAAGTGGAAGGGACATCAACGTGTTGAGATCACAATACCCGAACACAATTGGGCTTGGGGTAGTCATCTATGAATGCAAGGATTCATCATGATAGGTTGCATATTTCAGACATAAGCTACTTCAACTATTTGGAATTTTCTTTAGAAGCTCGCATCTACAATTTAAGGTTTAAATTTACCCGTAACTTTCTTGATGAGCCTCATATCTCCAATTCCAGCCCCTCTTAATGATGTACACAGAACCTTTATGCCCATGGATCTGCAGAGTCCATGATTTTGGTGAACAAGCAACTAGTTGAATTAATTGTTAGATACATCTGTACACTAGATGTCAGTCATTATACAGTTTTTGCCGGTTCAGTTTACCAGTTAATTTGCAGACTCTACAGATGGGAAGAGAGATTGTGGGGTCAGGGCGCCATAGGCATCAAGGTGTCGTCGTCCAATAGTTCTTCAAGATCAATCAGATCATCATAAAAATCTGTTGCTTCTCCATTTCTGTTGGGTGTATTTTCGTGTTCAACCTGTAAATCATGGACCAGAATGGTAACTGTCGTGAGATCACATTGGAGGAGGAGAGAAAATGCAAGGAATAGTTTACTGTTTCTTCATAAATGTGTCACAGATAAAATTTTTCTAGTCATTTCGCCTACAAAAGGAAGCATGCGAAAGACCTCATGCCTGTCACAATTTGAAAATATAACTTCTTTTTTTTTTTTTGGTCGAAGAAAATATAACTTAGAAAGCACATAATGCGGAGAATGCGGGCAGGGGGTAAGATAGACGAAACAAGATTGGACAATTTCCTGCAAAATCGCCTCCATCATATCCACAGTGCATTAATATGGTACAAGTGTGCGTGCTGTGTCCACTTGGTGAGCACGAATGGTGTGCAAACCCAAGTGGTGCGTGTGCGTGCGTGTGCGTGCGAGAGTGTGAGAGAGAGAGAGAGAGAGAGCGTTTTGGCAGTTAGTGCAAACTCAAGTACTAAAAACATATTTTAAGTAACACAGGAATTACCTGGGCTTCGTTTATTTCAGAAACAACGTTTAGCAATCTCCTATATTGATCCCGGGCCTCAGGGTATTGCACCATGGACTTCACCCTAGCAAGAGCCTTTTGCAACCTTTCTTCAGTCTGCTTTCGTCCTTCTTTCAGTAAATCATACTCATCCTCATTTGAGGGTGCATCCTGCATGCTGGAGGCCTCAGTAAGTGCTTCTCGTTTAAAACCCCGTAGACCACTTCCCTTTCTTCTCCAACGCAAAATAACCTTCTCTACAATTCCCACGGACCAAAGTATATTTTTGCAACTTTTCCGCACCTGGTGACCTCTGAAATGGGCCTTTAATCAAAGATGAAAACTTGTCATTTCAAAGGTTAGGTAACTTCTGAAAAGAAAACTGAACCAATTGAAAAACAAGAACGTTAATACTTTTGTTCTAGAAACAAAAAAAGGAGCTTAAGAAACTTCAAAGGAAAAAGGGTTCAGAGATTTCAAAAGAAACGTGATAAGCCAAAGGGGGAGGTATGCAATGTACCTGAATTTTGACAATTCGCTGCCGGGTGATTAAAAAATCTTTTCGACCTTTCCATCCACGAAATTTGTTCTGTATGCGAATTGCCGCAGCATGCAAAGGTTCATCAACTTGTCCTGGTTTGTATACCTTTGTCGCAACCAGTGAAAGAGCATGTTCATCTGAAATTCCATGTTTATCATCACCATACTCTTTCAATTGCTTTCTTTGGAAAGACTGCACCCTAAAAACTTGATGAATACGTGCAGCAGCTTGAGTGGCATTGCAAACAGCGGCCAACGAATCTTTAAGTGAAAGGCTTGGCAAGTCTCCTTCTCTGATTGGAGTGGGACTTCTTTCTGAAATAGTTTGTACTGCTTTTCCTCCAGAACCATGAGAGGCATCACCTCCAGCAGTGTCCAGATTAAGGAATGAAAGGTGAGCACTCAAAGCACATTCAGCAAGATAACCGGCAATCCCTTTGTGCCCATTGGCAGAAGCTAAATCTGCAGGTGTTCTGCCGCTGTATAAGTGGGAGTTGGATCAGTTAATGCTCCAGGTGCTGCATCAAGAGAGATGAGGGAAGCAACCGTCCGTTCTCTGATATCATTAACACCACAATGATCAATGGTATTATACCAAAAAAAGAAAATGTAGGCATAACTACAGAAACATCATCATATAACATTCTAAAGATTGTTACAAGATACAGCAAATACATTCAAGTGCATATAACAGGAGATAACTTTTCACTGGAATGTTCAATTATTAAGTTATTCACGAAAAGAACCTTAGGTACTCCCCAAGAAGCTTAAATTATCAATAGCATAGTGAACCACTGATAGTCCACCAATTCCATGCCTAATAATTAAATCAGAGTCTATGGAATGTTTACAACTGAGGGTGGACCAAATCTTAGTCCAGACTTGGTTATTGGTAACTTAAACAAAAAAAATAAAAAATTGAAGATGTGAGGGCTCATTTATTCAAAGAAGCATCTAGTTTTCTCTCTCGCTAAAAAGAGAAAAATCAGTGAGGAAAATCACATGGTGTAACCTTGCCCAGGCACCCTTTGCCTTCCCTGGGATTTTTCTTGAGTACGCAACACTACCCAGAAGAGTAACTTTTACATGGTGTAACCTTGCCCAGGCACCCTTTGCTTTCCCTGGATTTTTCTTGGGTACGCAACACTACCCAAAAAGAGTAACTTTTACATAGTGTAACCTTGCCCAGGCACCCTTTGCTTTCCCTGGGATTTTTCTTGAGTACGCAACACTACCCAAAAAGAGTAACTTTCGTCCAACTGAAATCACAGACAAAAAATAAAATAAAATTGTACAGTAAATTTGAGTGTTGATGATTTTGATTCAAAATTAAATTGGCATTCTGAAGAAAAAGGAAAAATACAACAAAAAAAAAAAAAGTTAAAGATGTATAGACAACCTTTGCCCAGTTGAAAAGTAGAAATAGGACAGTCTCCAGAAGCAAAGGCAACCTAAAATTTGCTGCCACAAGCCCTACAGGTGAAAACAGCAATCCAGAAAGCCAGGTACAACTTCCAAAAGCACATACCTGCCAAAAGATGCCGCCAGTGTAGTGCAGTCCACCCATTTGCATCCCGAAAATTTACACTTACACCAGCAATAATCGTTGGTTGCAGGGCCCAATCATAGCCAAGAGCAGATGCAAAATGTAGCACACCTTGGCCACCCTCATCCAATACTCTGGCACCTTTTCCCCCTCAGCTGACTTTTCTATAAGCCATTCGCATAACTTCTCCTTGAGTAGCTTTTCGAATAACTGCTCCCTCACTATCTCTGTAGAAAACTCATATGAAGTACTTTCCAAGACATGATCCATTGAGCATCATCGTCTTTAAGCAATGAGCAGATCTTACTTCTCACTGCGAGTTTTCCCCAATATTGCTGTTGTTGAGACGCAGAGAGTTTGCACACAGCAACTTTGCAAAACGCATGTAAAGAGTCTCATCTACACTCTCATTTATACTGCAATCTTTAGTATCTGCAGAAATCACACCATGAGAGTTGGTCACACGAAATTCAAACTCGCGAAGTTCACTACATGCCACCCTATTGGAGCATGTGATGTAAAAGGGAACCCTGCCAGCCTTGTGCACCGGAGCATGACAACGCAGAACACCATCCGCTATAACCTCGGCTGGAACTTCTACTTCACCAAACATGCAAGACCATTTGAATAGCTCTGCTTCTTGTTGACTTCTCAAGAACCGTCCAGTGATTAGCACCTGTACCACATAGCAAAGAGGAAGTGGCATCACTTTAAGTACAAAACAAAGCAAGTATTGCTCCATTCAAACTTCTGGGTAGGTGCAAAAGCCATGACAATGCTAGCAGTGCACAATGTGGAAATTTCAGTCAGAGTACCTTGATTTCTAAACCAGCATATGTCCAACTTGGTGAAAAATCTATGATGCTAAATAGTTGCTCCTGGGAAAGAGAGGGAGTAAGCATAAAGTCATTTTCACGCTCCTGAGAGTCGCTCGAATCAACACCGTCACTGACAACCTCACTCCAGTAGGCTCCATTACTGGACTGACCAAGTAACTCATTCACATCCCCTAGTTGTTTACTCATCCACCTGTTGAAACTGTCGATCTTCTTCAAGCCATCTTCTGCTAGGATATTGGCAAATGGCTGTTTTCCCGTAGAAGGGCAGTCGGCTTTTCCCTCTAATGCGACATTGTCATCTAAGAATGAGTTTGTATGACGTCCTTTTCTGTGCTTACACTCTCTGCAATTTTATTGGTTATATGTACCTGGCAAGGCACCAAAAACACTAGTGAATCAGCAGCATAATTTTATCCCTGTAACTACAATCAAAATTAAAGGCTATGTCCGCATGCGACTTCGGATCCCAGGTCACATAGACAAGGTGTGAATCGACTTCAGAATCAGGTTAAAATGCTCGATTAATGCAAATATTAAGGAAACCCTTAGCTCAAAAAACACCTGTCAGTAGAATATAAAAACCATTCAAGAGCAGATTAAGATGAACCAGGTACTATTAATCTAACAAGGATGGTCGTCAATATCTCATGAATAAGGTTATATACCTCATAATAGAAAGACAACTAAAGCTTTTAAAAGCTATTTGCTCCACGGTTTAACTATTTCACATTTTGTTTTATTCTATAGATATCATCTGACCAACAAGATTAATGCACACAGATTGCGTAGATATTAACACTATGCTTAGAGCACAAATTTTTGTAACTAAAGAAGGATCAAATACACATAGCTAGCTTCAAGTACCTCTAATTCTTCTTGGTCTGGTGATTGGATCCCAATCTCCTGCTTCGTACTGATACCATCAGTGAAAAGCTGCCCTAGTATATCATGACCATGTTTAGGCACGATTTCAAGGGTGACAGGTTGTGTAGAAGAAACTGACGGCTGAATAAGATTAGATTGGGCACCAGAAGAACAAGTTTCTAATGCCTGCTCCCAAGATGAAAAATCAAGATGCTTCTGAGGCTCTAATGCTAAACCAGCTACATTAGGCTCTCTAGTAGTATCAGCTGGAGAAAGAGAGAGAAAATCCATTCCGGGGTTAAGAGACAGGTTTCCTTGATAATCATCTGCTGGAAGTTGAGAATACTACCATAAGATTGGTGACGATAAGTTATAAGATAACAAATGAAAAGATAAGAAGCTCAAGAAGCCTAGAAGCAATTGCTATGAATGCTCTCCAAATCAAGGGGGAATAGTTTATACAAAGAAAAAGAATGCGCTGATTACTCGAATTTGAAGCTGGATAATAAGGATCAGCGTGTCCAATGTCAATATTTTGCATTACAGCCCCTTGAAAGTCAACAATAGAGTGAATTCCGGAATTTGCCTGGTTACTGTATGCTGTGAATGGTATAAGAACAATCAAGAAGAGAGTTAATTTAAAAAATGACAACCACTCTATGATGCACTTTGAACTACGCGTTACTCTAGGAATGATATCTGGGATAGAACACAGAAACGAACCTGATTCAGCATCCCCATACTCTGATGCCTGAGGACTAGAGCTATCCATTGTTTGAGAAGGAACTTGGTAGTTATTTTGGTGAGAATTAGAAGATCGAGAACTATTTATCTCATAATTAGATTCAGTTTCACGGGACAAGGAAATTGTCTCTTCAGTTTCTTTGATTCGATGGATGTTCATCCTGTTGCCCTGAGGAAAACACCCCCATGATAGTGAGAGCATCATATAGCAAGAGAAAACATATTAGATGCAACTGCATTTACAGTGCAGAAACTTGTTGATTGATTCGCCTGACTCAAATTAGTCTAGACTCTTGTGGCAACAAGACAGTTGATTTTCGAAAGAGACACCGTTTTTACAGGGTTAAAGAAACCAAATTAGCAATTCTGCTGAGATAAGATATTATGATACTAACTCACAGAAATTAGACATAACCAGCACCCTCAAGAATTGCGCTATCGCTGATTTTGTGTTCCACTAAACCACAAATAAAAAGAATTCCTTTTACGGTTAAAGCACTGTTGATTGGGAAGAGAGTTAAGCTTGTCGGGAGCTTTTAAAGGACTGGATCTACCCAGTAATGTATGAATAGCATAGAGGTTGCAGAGATTTATGCAATATGAGAGAAATACATGCATTACTCTTCTAGAAGAAGGGAAAGTTGACATGGCAAGGTTTTTAGACAAACCTCATGGAAAGTTGTAAACAGTTTATGGTTGTAAGGTGGCAAGATCCAAGCAGAGTATACTTCCATGTCAATGAAAGTATACACCGGATTTATGAGCCAGGACCAGCATGTTAGGGTTTACACCACTAAATACTCCAATCAATTCCAATGTGAATTCTGGTAGCTGATGATAGGGGCTTTTCTGAGCATTCGAACGGATATAAAAGGGTAGTTGGGAAGCTGAACTATCTTGCTGCGCTAGACGCAACATTGCATTTGCAATCTGCAGTAATTCATTCCAAGCCATCTCCTTGAGCTCCTCAATGATTGTGATATCCAACTACTACCAATATCACCTTTTATATGAAAATTTTCAGGGAAGGAGGTTTTTTTCCTGATAACTGGAAGGGGAGCCTTGGCGCATCTGGTTAAGGTTGCTGTGTGACCTGGAGGTCACGGGTTCGAGCCTTGGACGCAGCCTCTTGCAAATGCAGGGTAAGGCTTGCCTCCTTTCACCTTTGTGGTGAGGCCCTTACCCGGACCCCCGCCTCGCGGGGATGCTATCGTGCACCGGGCTGCCCTTTAACTGGAAGGATCTATTCCGAGAGCAAGTCTACTACCTACCATTCCATATTTGTTGGAGGCAATCAGCTCTCATGGAGAAAAGAAAGCAGTCCATAGTCTTGCCTATGTCCAGGCTACATGCAATATGACTTACCGTGCACTTGACAGATTCTTAAGGAGCTTGAACTCAAGGAGATTGAAATGAAGACAAGCAGCCCACCTGCCCATTTCACCTAATTTAACTGACGAGTGACGAAGCCTGTTAAGGCTGACTGTATTTCGAGCGAGAAAAGCTTTGGCAAGGACTTATCACCATAGCTAATGTCAAAAAGTGGAAAACTTGCCGACATCTTATTCTAAAACCATTCGACAACTTGATGACATGTTTATAAAACCCTTACATGGAGATTCAATGGATTTATTTGTAACATTCTGGGCCCCCAACAGATAATGGACTTGGTCAATCACATAGTTTGGATCCTAGAATATGGTACCCATGGGGCCTTCTATTTGATTGTCAGTGATAAAAAGCATCATCCCGTTACTGTCTTAAAATAAGAGCACCTGGCTCTGCCACCAGGACTCCCTTCTATGTCCAAACGTCACATGCCAGCAGATGTGGTCACCATTATTGGGACTCAAGTTATTGTGCCACAAGGGTTCGAGAGTAAAGCTCACCCTGATTTAAGTATGGAAATTGAGAAAGGCTCTGTACAGGTTAAAGCAAGTGCTCTAGAATGACGGTCATATGTAATTAGGAAGTTCCTTGGGGGAAGTCCACCAGTCCACTAAATATAGATGGTCACAACACATATATATACATACACGCGCCCGCACGCATGTGTGTGTATACAGAAGCCTTGATTGATGTATAAATAAATACTGAAACCATTTCACTACTTATTTACATCTACCCAGGCAGTGGAAATGGTTGGCAAGGTTGAACTGCAAATCTTCACTCGCTTAGACCAGCAATTAACTAGTTAGCACAGTTGAACCACAAGCCAGTGGTTTCACCAGTTTTTCATCCAGTTAAATTCTAAAAAAATGTTTATTGCAGCAAGATAACACTATGCCAGCAGCAGCGTTTAGATTGAAGAGAGAGGATAGCACAGAAAAAAGGAAGAAATAAAAGGTAATAAGCACCTTTACTTCAAGGTAGTGTACCAGAACAATGTGTGAGAGCTCCCTGTAACAGTCAGCAAAAAAGATGGAACAAGAGAAAACAACAGTCAGACATTTTGCCTTCCTCTGGATGAGTTCCATTAATAATCTCCTATTGAAAATTTACCAAGAAGAGAAAGAAATAATTTTCAAACAATTGTTCAAAGATAGCGTTATAGAATTCCTAACTAACTACAACTGATATAACTTAAAGGCATATTTTGCTTTGCCATCAACCGTGTGCCTCATCCATCTATCATATTTTGCTTTGCCATCAACTGTGTGCCTTATCCATCTATCTATCTACAGACACGTATACATATTATGTACTAAACCACAACCCCATAAGACCCCTCACATAAATAAAAAGAAAAAAGCACACCCACACAGACTATCAAAATTTCTAATCAATGGCCTCTTTATCCGATAACCTTATTCTTTAAAGATAATCCAGTAAGACCTTACAGAAAACTCACTCTTCAAGCATCCAATAGGTGCGTCGTTGAAAATTTTCATTATGTTCTCCATGTGCATAGTAGCAATGCAACACGTCAACGCTTCCTGCCTGAAATGATTATACTTCATCTATTATTAAGAAAGCATCAAAAGACCTTCAGAATAAAACTAAAATAGTCAGATATCCTTACCTTGAGTCTCTCATGAGCTTCCTTCACTGTCTTCCCATCTTTTTTCTTCCTCCAGTTATGCCCATCTTTTCTGAAGTATCTGAGTACCTTCCGATCAAAAAGAAATAAAGAACCACCTGCATAAAAATGAATGATCACGTCAGGCATGCATTGAGAGAGTCTACCTTAATGAGCCCTTCTCATCTGATATGGTCGTTCACAAGGACATTACAAGGGACAGGTGTTAGAAAATTTTCATTTCACACAAAAAAGAAAAGAAGATTAGTACTTCACAATGATGGCATTGGTCCAAAACGATATCAAGTGCAGATGAACGGAGAGAGAAACTAAGCAAAAGCAAACGATAAATCAGCACTTTAAAACACAGAACCAAGGGGGAAACAAGAAGAAGAAGAAGAAGAAGCAGCTAAAGACAGTGACTATATACACAAGGAAAAAAAAGGAAACACAGTGAAGCAGGACCGAGGATCAACTATGTAAAAAGACAAAGCAAGCAGTAATCATCTCTGAATGGATCCTTAAGATGAGAAAATAGTTCAAACAATTGCCAAAAACGAAAAGTAGATACTGCCTGCATGCACTGCAATCTGAGGGATTGCTTCCACCTCCTGAAATGACATCTCAATCTAACCACAAAGGCATTAAGCCTTAAGGGGACAATGAGAACCCACAGGGTGTAAATCATAGCGCCAACAATATTAAACAAAACTAACTTAATGTAAAGGCCGACATTGTCAACTTGTTAGCTATATCTTGATATTATAGGAAATATACAAATTCATTCACACAGTATCAAGGTGGTACCACCGCATGCAAAATCATTCAAAAATCTATCAGAAAAAGATTATGACACGCAAAATTATTGTCCAGCAAGCAAATCTGTTGCTTATTATCCATTCATCTGGATGCAGGCATGTAATTTGCAAAGTAGGAAAAATAGAAAAGGAATTCAAAATGAATCGGTAGGATGTAGAGATCTTGCTCCTCACCAAGAATCAGCTTCTGCATAGAATTAGTTATGTTATCTACAATTATTACTTCCAATAGAAAGTACACTCACTTGAAACACAAGATTTAGATTAAACACAAAGGTTACCCAGTGAATCAGAAAGTGATAAACCTAACCAAAAAAATTACCCACTTCATATGGAAAACCAACATACTTGGAGGCATATTTGCGGGCTCTGGTGCAATTTGAAAATTTTTGTAGTTTTGGAGAATTTCACAAATTTCAGCTGGGCGTAACCACCGATGTTGTGCATCCAGAAGTATTTGCTGGATATCTACATTCAGATCATATCCCAAATTATATCAAATTGCTGCAAAATTACCTTTATCTTTGGCAATTAAATATAAGAATGAAATATATCTATTTACAGGTAAAATAAAGTTGCAATGCCAGTGATTAAAGTACTGTAAAGATAAATACCCGTCAGGGGACGGTCAATATCGGAGCTTCAGTCAGAGGAGTCAACTAATGTCGACAGTAAGCATCCAAATAACAATCAAGAAAACAAAACTCCTCATTAACCTCTTCCGTGTGGGGCCATGCAAACCCGTTATATTAGACAAATGAGAAAGTAAAACATATCCCTAAAATGATGTAGTTCCAAGAACAATTCTCTTAAAGAAGAGAAGTAGTTGCAGACTGGCTGGCGGGCACCCTTTGGAAATGCCATATGCAAGTGGAACTGGTTCCTTTTTTGTGTGCACCTCTTTCCAATGGGGACATGGCAAATCCCTAAAAGTGCAGTTTGATTCCAAGCTCTATCTTGGCCAGTACAATGCTCAAGGGAGTGTAGTCGGGTAACAAAAGCATATGCTCATTGTTATATTGCCCCAAGACAAGGAAGTGTGTGACAAGGGAATTCTTGTGGTGAGAGAAACAACGGATGACTCTTGATTTACACCTTAAGCATACTTGTAGCTAAAAATTGTTGTATGAGTGCAATTGCATTTCAGCGAGCGTGTTAAGCACCCAGAAAGGAACGTGAGGAACTTCCTTCGAAATGAATGAATGATATTTGGGAAAAAAATCTAGCAAGAGTGTGGGGTTCATTAACAGAACAACTAGCCAAGCTGTCGCATTAAAAGTAGAAATTTCAGATGATGCCCATGAGGGCAGGCCTTAGAAATCACTGTTCAATCTATAATCTCATTGATAAAAGGCTTGTCTTTTGCAACAGTCTAACCCACATCACCCCCCGAATTTAACCAACAGTTACGCGTGTCTAATTAACCTACATTGCCTCTTGGCATTGCCTAGCAAACAACGAAAGTGACCTACCACAAAGAATGGAAGCTGACAGTGAGGGTTTTCAGAATGATTCTTGAGACACTTCTTTCATTTTATCATTTCCAACAATCAAGCATCACAAGGGATACCTTTCCTACCATGACTTGAAGTAAAGCTCAGAACGTATAAGACGAGGATTCGTCAAGAGTCGCTGATCCCTCACAAACTAGAAAGGTTACTGGAGAGAGAAAAAAAAATTCAGGACAACAGAGCACCTAAATAATCTTTAATTCATCTCCGAAAGCCACGTTTTCTTTAACAGCATGCGAGAACAAGAACTACAACGACCCCCTCCCCCACAATAAACTGCAATTCAAGCTACCGTTACTTTAGTCATCTTCATCAAGAAAGCTACGACCGAAAACTGGAAACGAGTAGTCACACGCCAGCAATTCCACCGATGCCGAGCTCGGAAGAAAGGCCTACCCAGTGGACTACCGAGCACGTATCGCCTCGCGTCAGCCATGAACTGTCTCAGTCAATCATCAAAAGAACGGAGCTCCCAGTCTCTGCGACCTCGGATCTGAACAAGCTCGAAGCACGAAGAAGAACTCCGAGAAGAGTACGAATTTTGAGGGGAGAGAAGAAGAAGTAGAAAAATTTGACCAAAAAAAAAAAAGAAGAAGAAGATGAAGATAAAGATAAAGATATTTTCTTGGAAGGTTTTGAGCTTCGATCTCAAAATGGGCAAGAACGCCGCCGTTTTGGAACTGAGAAAGTGACCGGTCGCCGCTTGCGCGAGCGTGTTGAAGTGGACGACGCTGGTCAATCTTGACCGTAAATACCGGGTACGGCCTGCCCGTTATGTGTTTTGCTTTTATTATTATTTATAACGAAGAGAAGTGGTGTTATAAATAGATAAAAATATTTAAGTACCACATCTCTCTTAGCACCTGATAAAACCAAACCATATGAAAAAAAAAAAGGAAAAATTTCAAAAAAACACCCCAAATTTCCTCATTTTCTTAAATAAGAGCTTGAAATATCCTTATTATCTCAAATAAGAGCTTGAAATGGGAATTATTTTAAATAAGGGTCTGAAGTGGCTCTATCAAGATCAAAAAAGAGGCTCGACTTATCATTGATTATGGGCATTTTCGTCATTTTTTTATTTTTTTTTATGTTTTTCCAAAAAAATTTAAAAAAACTGAGAAATGAGATACAGGCAGGAGGGGACTACCTTCTAGCCTATGGCTGTCACCCCAACGCTGGGGGGTGGGTTAGCGGCAGCAATGGCTATCGAGGTCGCCAATGCCTCAGGAGGGCCGGCGACCTCGTCAATCAAAGGCGAGGCCCTAATGGCTCTCGCCCAGGTTTGGGGGCAAGCCGCAACCCTTGGTGACTAGCACCCACCTCTCCCAGATCTACGTGAGGGGCACCAGCCCTTGTCCAAGTCGAACAGAAGGCCCCGCAACCCTACTAGCCTTGGCCATGGCCCCACCAGCAAGGGGTGTCAGCCACAGGCGGGAGGGCAACCTTCCGCCTGTATCTCCCTTTTTTTTACTTTTATATTTTAATTTTAATTTAGTTTAACTGAAATTAAGTTTAAAATGTATTTTGACAAAAATGCTTTTGATCGGTTGGAATTTTTGGCCGGCTAGCAAAGTCAGGTCCTTATTTGAAATAGTTACAGCCACTTTATGTCCTTATTCAAGACAAAGAAGGTACTTCATACTCTTATTTGAAATAATGTCAATTTCAGGCATTTATTTGAGAAATTGAGAGGATTTGGGGTCATTATTTGAAAATTTTCCAAAAAAATCAAACCCCACCTGTCCCAAATTAAAAATATTATGCTTAATCGAGGTAATTATTGTAATTTAATAGCATGATGATTTTTTTTTAAAAGACCACATAAGTAACACTTTGCTCCGCATTAGAAATTTTAGCATTTATAATTGTTACGTCATTATTGAAAAATGTAACGGAATAAGAGCCTTTGAAAATACGTTACGTTGGTGATTTTTTTTTGTCGTTTCTGGTTATTTCAAAAAAATTATATGCAATAGAAACAGTCAGCTAAGCTTTTGTAGAATAATTAAAGAATTGTGAAAGGGAAAAGAACTTTAAAGGCAGAAAGATTTGACCAAAAAAAAAATTGGCAGACAGGCACCATAAGTGCCAAAGTTTGTGTGCCGTGCTCATTCTGGTGCAATTTTTTTTATCACTTAAGTGCTAAATTTTTTTAAACAATTACTTGAATGCCAACTCCAATGAGCTTTGTTGAAAATTTTACGTGGGATTCTTTTTTATTAATAACCTAATCCTACGCGGCTCTCCAAAAGGTCCTAGTCAGTAATAAAAAAAGCTAAAAGTAAAAATAATAATGCTAAAAAACTAAAAAAAAATCAAAGAAAAAGAAAAGGTAATGGTTGTAATGACGAGGGTGGGGGATGGCTAACAAGCATCGCCAAGCCCCGGCCAAGGGCTAGCAACCCTCGTCAACCGTAAGCGAGGCCTCACCAAGGTTGACGAAGCTTAGTCATCATTGGGCGAGGTCAACCTAGCCTAGATGGCTCAAATTTGCGAAGTCCAACCCTTGCCTATGATTGGCAAGGGTCGTTGGCCAGTAACCGAGGCTCGGCCACCAACCCTCACCCATTCAGGCTATGGTGGGGTGATAGTGGCGAGGGCCGTATAGGTCCTCGCCGCTCTACCAAGCCCTTATTTTTTTTTTCTAATTTTTAAAATTTTCTGCTTGTTTATTTTTGAAAAGTTAGCTTATTTTTAAAAAATAATTTCATGTGGATTGAATTTTTTAAAAAATTTATCATGTGGACTGATTTTTTTTAAAAAAAATTGTCACATTTATTGACTTTTTAAAAAATTGCCACATAATAATTAAAAATTAAAAATAAATGGGCCAGAATTTCTCACATTTAACATTTAAGTGATCGTTTTGTCTTTGATTTGGTACTCAAGTAAGTCAGTAAAGACTTTTGGCATTAAAGTGAGCGTCGTACATAAACTTTGACACTTCTAGTGTCCTTCTGACGATTCAACATTTTCAAGACACGGTTTTGCATTTTAAAATTCATTTTCTTGAATTTATAAAAGCCTAATAATCGATAGAAACTTGCTGCAAACCAATGTAGAAAGCTTACTCCCTATGATATGCGGCAAAATACTTTTTTACCTCAATAATCATCAGTCGCATGAACTTTACATATAGAATTTAATGCTGTGGTAATACCATTAGTAACCCTTAAAGTAGTTAGATAATTTCTCCATGAGGCATTTAACTTTTGGCTCAGAGAAGTAAATTGGTAACCATAATAGTAATCTTTTTTTTCGGGATAGTTAATATAATCCTGGCATATTGAAATATCATGTACTTAGCAATTATCTTTTTATGTGCGACTGATAACTTGCTATTAAGGGAAAAAAAGAACCCTTCAGCCTATTTGTAGGATTTGAACCATCGTAGAGGAACTTCATATGTAGTGTTTAGTTTTTCCATTTCGATAACCGATAATAATATATCAATATGCCTAGTAGAGTTTAACATAGGAAAATCCAAATTTCATGCGGCCACTAAATTCATTTGCTAGATATATTCTATTTTATTGCGTGAGTAGTGACTATCAGTTATATTAAAGTAAATCTAATAACTAAACATTTACTGGATGCTTATTACAAATTGAGGGTATATTTGCGTTTGGGAAGTTTACAGAGGAATGTACTTTTCATGGCAATCATTCTCAAGGGTGTGCATTGACCATGTGCATCATGTAATGTCGCATGTATGATAGAGGTGGTGTGGTGATTGACTTCAATGTTAATGGTTATCCCCAAAGTTCAACGAATGAATGAAGCTGTGATTGTACCAGGATAGCGATGACGATCTTCCTCTTATGTCTCCAAGTCGGCCAACACAGAATAGATAAGCAAAGCAGCCAATAGCAATTTGATCTCGCTTGAGAAAGGAAAAAGAGGTTATTCAGTAGCCATCGCGAGTTTCATTACTTTTTTTCTATTCCGTCGTCACATGAGGAAAATGATAAAAAAGAAAATGATCGATTCATCATTGAGAAGACTAAATAAAAAAGGACGGATATTGTGGTGTTCTAATAAGAGCGGCAGATCAAACAAGAACCTAAGGAGCCCCACTCTGATCTATGGGCCATAAGGAAAACCTTGTGCTGCCCACTATAGAAGCTTTTCCCGCTTGTTTATAATGGAGAAACCCCACAAAAAGACGTTTTCCCGTCTTCTGACCAGGGAATTCACTTTCCTTATTTTAAGCATGGGGATCTTTCTTCGACCGCACATTGGTTTTTTGTTGACTAATTTTTTTCAATGAATAAAAGCTCGAAAAATTAATTCGCGAAAAAAAATCACTAAAAAAAAAAAAAAGGCTGCTTTCGGTAAATCGGGCCACGAATTCGGGTCAATGGGGCTCGGATCGCTACAGAACAATCGCAACCCACCAAAAAAGAGGAACAGCAGAGGATCTCGTGACTCTCTTGCTTTTGTCTCCATCTCTCCGTCTCTTTTGTAAAGCTTCACGTGCAGTTGATCGGGCAAGATTCCGACAAACATCCGTACGCTGGCGGACCCACGGAAAAGATTCAATCTTGTATTCCTCAACCTGCCCTTGATTCTGACCCAAAAAAATAACCTGCCCTTGATGATTTATCCAAAATATCCTCTTTTTTTAATTTTGATTTTTTCCCTTTTAATTTTGTCATCCATTTGATTATTTAATTAGGTTATTATTATGAAAATCCAAATTGATACACTTCTAATAAATTTATCCGAAACCGATATTGATTTTCACGTGAACTTTTCATGGTAATTGAGTTATTATCATGCACCATCTAATTCAGTAATTCCATGGTAAAATTTGACAGAAACTAAGAGAAGGTAAATATTTTGCCAATGTGCCGGGTTGGATTTTTCGTTGACCCAAAAATTAGCTTAGGGTAAATCTATCATAGATATACCAATTTGAGATTTTGAGGTAAATTTTTAGCCTCCTTAGCTCTGCCAAGCACTGGATAGAGGTTAGCTCTGTAAATGTGTAGAATCAAGTGTAGAATCAAGTGCATTGGCCAGGCCCTACCATCGACGTGCTTTTCATCTCCCCCACATCTTTGCTAGTTTTTTCATTGCGTTGGCATTGCTATTTTAGCAGATTGGCAAATTCAAATAGGGTTAGGCTTGATTGGTGGACAAAAAATCATGGCAAGATGGTTGCAAGAATTATAGCATTGAAATAATATTTAAGAGGAAAAGTCATCACAAAATCTCAAACTATACTCATCGTGAGACATTTATCTCGATTTTGTTTCTTGTGACACAAAAAAATTTCAAACTCGTGCATGAGTAACACATTTATCCTTCGTTACGATTCCCGTTAAAAATCTCATGTGGATCCGACGTGGTATTAGCAATATTTTTCGAGCGCAAGTGGCGTAAATGTGGCGCCACGTGGGCGCCACATCAGAAAAAAAGATTAAAGAGAAGAAGAAATGAAAAAGAAAATAAATCGAAACCAGAGGGGAGAGAGAGAGAGATCGAAGAAGGCGGTGGTGCCACTACTGTCGAGGGCCATCGACCCCGCAGGCCATCATCAGCGAGGTGAAGACCTTACGTACATGGCGGAGTTAAATGTTCATTGTCTTCAAAGCTATTGTTCATCCTTTTCAAGCTCTCGCGATCACTTTAGCCAAAGCTCCTCCAATACTCGTCTGCCGCCGCCGCCGATTGCCGCATGGACCTTCAGAGACGTCAATCAACCCTCACGAGGTGGTGGTCGTCACTTGGCTCTTAAATTTTATATTTCAGATCTACGCAAGTGCATTTAGAAGGGGCGAGACAGAGAGGAGGGATGAGTCTCTCTTGAAGACGATACTACAGCTGCGGCAAGCTTCGAAGCCAGATCTAGCCATGGCAGCCATGAGCTTCAAAGGGTCTATAACATGGAGGGAGGGGGAAGGCTTGAGAGTTGAGGAGCTTCTCGAGTGATCACAAGTGGCGGGATATAAAATATTATCGCGAAGACAATCTCCGAGCTCGGCCCATGCTTTGAGCCATCGCTCAAGCAGATGACGAAGAAAAAGGCGTTCATGATGTTTGTTAATGCTGCTTCTTGGACCAGATCTACACTCTCTTTCCTCTTCTGGTTTGATTTTTCATTTTTAAAAAATTCTTTTTATCTTTATATGATGTGGCGTCACATCAACACTGTTTATCCTCGAAAAAAACATCAATAATGCCGCTTCGGGCCCAGGAATTTTAACAATAGATTTCAATGAAAACGTCACTGACGGTAAATGTGTCGCACGATTTTTAACCGCACAAAATAAAAAGTTCGTGAAATGCGTCACGTATCTTGGAGTTTTTGGTGACATTTTCTATGTATTTAATCAACCGTTAAAATGAAAAAAAAATAAAATAAATGGATAAATCGGATAAAAGTTCAAGGGGTAGTTTGGTCAGAAATGTCGCCGTCAAGAGCGTCCCGGTCAGTTGCTTGTCCGGCATATCGCGCCAGCATTCGGTCTGCTGAGGCGATGCACGACCACTAGAATCTCTCTCTACGGTGCGAATTTGCTTCTCCTCAGCCGTCTCCGCGGCAATGGCGGCCAATTCTCGCGAGCAGGTGAAGTCGCGCTTCGCTCTCAACCTGTGTTTCGCCGCACATTGTCTTTCTAATTCACGGCATTGCGTTCGATTCGCCGTCGAGTTGATTTTCGTCGAGTGATTTGGCGGTTCTTCTCTGAAATTTCTGCTCCTTCTGTGTACCTGTGAAGTGTAATGATATTAATGTTGGGGGTTGATAGATAATGGAAGTTGGGTCTGTGTTTTGTTATTGTTTTGGAAAAAATTAGAAGTCTTGATGTTTGTGAGGGACTTGAGGGCGCATGCTTGAGTGAGCTATAGAATTGGAAGATGCACAATGAAGCGCAAGCTCAACTAGTGGTCAAGTTTTTGTTATGCCAACTTTGGCTTCTATGATCTTAGGATTGGCCAAGAAATTTGCCAACTCCCCCTCCTTGCTCTGTCCTGGTTATGATCTGATGTGTTCGCAATACATTCGTCTGGCTACTTTAGTGAGTGCCAATTATTTATCCATAAGTAAGTGTCGCCGTGTCCTGATAGGAGAGTTTTCGACAGGAAAGAGCATGCTTCCCGGTGATTGCAGATGCAAGCCGCAATCTTCCCATTGGTTGTCAGTGCTTCCACGCGCTAGATTCGATTATTGAGGAAGACAGCCAAAACTGTCAGCTCGGTAATTAGCTTCAGACACATCATCTAGGATACTAAACAATGTTCCGGTGATAAATCCTCATCGAACTTCTTCGGCCTTTGATTCAGGTCTGTACCCAGTCTTCCTTGACGAGGCTTCTCTTCCGATGAAATTAAACTGCCCCATTCACCATTCACAAGCATTGGTAAGTAATGATGAGGTTCTGTTTTTCTTGAGGATCTGAGCACTTTCAGTCTCTTTAGTCATTATCATTTAGCCTTTGCAGATTAGGTTTGTCATTTGGCATCCTGTCTTTTTGACCTTGCTCTGTCATCAGATAATGAGATTGGGAAAACACGTTGGTGCAGGACGATGATGATGTCTATAGCATTTCCCTATTGCCTGACGAAGACGATATGAGTGCACAATGTGGATCAAAGCTAGCAGTCCTTGGCTTACTAGAAGTTCAAGATCCATGTGAAAACCAGATATGCTTTGATGCCCATGCAAATTGTGAAGAATGCATTGACTTTCAAAAGGAAAGCTTAGAAGCTTATTCACAGTGTGTCATAGATATAGATATCAGGAAGGAAACTGTGGAAGAATCTAAACCCGCGAGGAATCTCATGGGAACAAAAATGGCGCTAGTTTACTTGCTGTAAGTGCAGCTCTATCATATTTTACTTACAGATGAGCAAGGTCCTACATAAAAAACCAGTTCAAAATCTTTTATAAATTGTTTTGTCTGTGGTTAGATCCTTTGTTTTGTATGACATTTGATATTGAGATATTTTTTGCGGAATGTTTTATAAACTCTTCATCTCAAAGCTGGGTGTGAAAATCATTTCTTAAGGTACTTCCTCTGTTTTTATATTATTATGCCATTCAGTGTAGCTTATATCGTATTTTGACCACTCACAGAACACTCCAAAGGTCTTGCAGAGACAAGTGAGCTTGAAGACAGGCGAAAAGTTAGCTCAACTACTAATGGATCACAGTGCAATGTTTCTGAAGCTCCCTAATAAAGGTATGAGCTTGAAGACACTGTGACGCTATCTTTGTTCTAGTGTCTTCTGGTAATCTTTTAAGTGGATATTTTGATGCTACTAGTAGGAACTAATTTATTAGGTGTTTGGTCTGGTTGTTCCTTTTAGCCTTTTGACTTTTTCTTTCACTAGAATCTGAAATGAGACTTTTATTTAATGTTAAGCACCATAAATCTTTATAAACATTTAGGACATGTCTGGATCTGACTTTCATTTTTACTTTACGATATCTTAATCTTGCGGCCAAACACATGTCTTTTTCTCCATTTAAACCTGTCAAATGGACTTACTGCTCTATGTATGTGACCTCAGGACTAATCTAAACCGTGACTCTTTGTGCATCTCTCCGAATTCTTGGACACAGAAAATATGACATTCTGGTTAAAGATGTTACCACAAAATCTTGCTGAAGTAGTTATCAGATCTCTTAATGAATCCATGTTTCGAAGAATTTTACTTGGTGAAAAATTTGTGAAGTATAGAATAAATGAGCTCTTTGTAAGTATGAATTCAGAACTCATCCATTAAACTTACAAGTAGGTGCTCACTTCATACCAATCCAGCGTAGCAACTTTCGGCGTGTCTATTTTTTACATGATAATTTGCTCATCCAACAGACTCAACCTGCATTTGGAGGTGCATATTTCATCAATGTAAAACAAGTTCTCTTCAACCACTTTGGGCTTTTCGAACAAAAGAAAAGAAAAGAAAAGAAAGATATTTGAGCTTTTGCAGATGCCTGCATTTCGTCCTTTCTCTCTTCTAATGCATTTTGCCTTTCTGGTCTTAAAGTCTGTATCATGTTTCATACGGTGCAATTGCTAAGCTTGGAAGTTTGTCATATGCCTTTTTTTTTTTTAATGTTACAGAAAAGCCAGTTATAGAAAAGTTTCATGATTCATCAAACAACAGATGGAGGAGATACAAGCGTGCTGCCTCATTTGATTCCAGGAAAATTGTCATCTTCTTTTCCATCTTGTAAGCTTTAATTTCATTGCAGCTGAAGATAGCCTCAATTAATTGTTCAAGTTTCTGCAGTCGTTTCTACTTCAGAACCTATCCCAAGTTCTTTATTCTTCATAGTAAGAGCATGCTCTCTGTACAGCATTAAGGGCACTTGTTATGCATATTTAGGTGATAAAACATATTTAGGAAATGTTTGATATCCAAAGATGACATATCTCGAGAAATGTCACCTCATGTTTAGTTGCTTAACGAGTTTCCTAAAAGAGCCCTTAATCAAAAACTATTCACCCGTAATGGGATAACGATTCTATAATGTTCCCACTATCCACTAAATTTGCTGTATATTAAATGATTTGTTGCCAAGTTATAGGAGGAACTATTAATATGCTCCATCTATTGACCATAATAGTACTTGTACTGCGTCAGGTTTCTTAGCATGAACAGAATTATAACTCATCAAAATGGGATAGCAAACCTTAATTGATTGACCAAGTTGTGTGAGAGTCAATGGAGAACCAAGACAAACAGTACATGCATGATGCAGAATATTATCACCTAAAATGATGAAAATATTGGCGAAAGGGATATATCCACTCTTGCCCATTCAGTATATCTGTCTCTACGACCTTAGTAATCTCCTGTTGTTGCGGTTGCAGGTCAAGCTTTGGGACATTGGTGCTCATTTATCTAACCCTCAGAGTTAGGCACAATGGTACTGGGTTCGAGCACAGCTTGTGACAGTTTGATGCTATTATGTTCTGTTTAGAATTGGTTGTTGTAGATCTTTCTTTCCTGTTTCTTTCTAGTGCGAGTGTTGCTAGGCTTGTGTGTACATAGATGATTCTGCCCGACTGCTTTGAACTTGGATCACTTGGTATGCTTACTGTGATTAAATGTCGGCAAAAGATATTCTTATCATGCTTATGGTCTTTCAGAAATGAGCTGTCATATTAAATTTTATGTTACATTTCAATGGGAAAAAGGCACACTTTTGGAAGCAATTAATTGGTGCCGTATTGTCATTGTCCTGTCTATACGCACGTGATTCTGAATTGGCCTGCGGAAACTACTGTGGCCATTGACCTGAAGTGAATAATGCCCTCTCACTCTCAGTATGATTATCATATGGCATGCAATCACAGTCCACTCCGACGTGGAAACGTACAATGTCATTTTGGTATTTTCTTTAAGGTCAGAACCATTTGGGCATGTTGACAGAGTGTGATTTTCCCATGTTTTGACGGAGTGGGAAAATCACACTTGTCGACAGTGTAGCAACTTAGCTGCTTAGAGGTGAAATGATGTCCGAGAAGTTTTCTCGTTCTCCAAGAGATGACAAACCATTAATGAGCATTTATAAAGTCATTGCAAGACATCGTTTAAGTCTGGCCAAAGAAGAGGACATAGATTATGGCTATCGACTATAGGTTTGTCGCTGGGGATCCACATTGGAATCATCGTAAGTTGAAGAAGTGGGATGGATGGCTGCAGATGGACAACGAACTGTTGTTGATAGTCTCTATAGGGTGCCACTGCCATGTATGATGTTTATTTCATATTTTCTATTCTCAGGAGTCTTCTTTTGCTCTCTCTCTGTCTCTCTCTGTCTCTCTCTCTCTCAAAATTCCGTTTTTCCTTCACTTTTTGCTATATAACATTTCCTCTCTCCGAAATAGCATGTTACGAAGTTCCATAAAAACTCTTAAAGCTAAACCTGATCATGGGTCTAGCAACCTGTCTGCTCACCTAGGCAGTAATTATTATTGAAGCATGCTTTAGATAGGCTCAGGCAAGCTCATTCTTCCTTGAGTTTGGTCCACCCAGCCTCGACACAAATCCGACAGCCGGGCCCACTCATTGATCACGCATTGGGCCTATTGAGGCCTTGGCCATTAAAGAAGACAGTCAGATTTTTCTGAGGAAAAAAAGGCATTCATATTTCATGTGGAAGAAAAGAAGTAACAAGAGAGAAAAAGACATTGCATCTTCAGGTTTTCCAATAGACAGAGGAAGGATTTTCTGAGACTACGATTGGAATTTAATGGTTCATTTCCAAAAACTCCGACAGAACAAAAATGAGATTGCACTTCATCTGACTAAGCTCACTTGTACAAAGCATAAGCAAAGCAAGATTTGCCATTTCCTATTCAATTTCACCTGTTGTCTAGATCGCTGTCATCATGGACCAAGTAAGGTGGGGAGAATTTAGACCAAAAAAAAAAAGGTGGGGAGAACATGAAAACAATGACATAAAAATTGGAATGAAAAAGGAAAAAAACAAAAAGAAGAAAACCTGTGAGCTGCCCTCTAGGAAGAACAGAAATGCACTTAGCAAGGGCAACCTCCTCCTTGATTCTCATTCTGGGAAGAATTTACGGTGGGCTTCAGATTTACATCAACCATGTCTTCCTGCTTTGTAGAATTAAGTGTCTCCATCCCAGGCAAGGCTGCAGCGATTTTTCGGAATAGAGGCTGCAGTTTCCAAAATGAGAAGCACATTTAAGAAAAAAGAGAAGAAAGATGCGGCTGTCATTACATATATAAACAGGTGGAAACTGAAGATAACTGAGGTACGAGATTGCACCATATAAAAAATGAGCATGCAGGTTCAAGAAAGAAGTTGACAGATGAAACTACCGCATTCCGAATGTCAATAAATCCATAGAAATAGAAGATAATCCTCGAAAAAATCATTCTTTGAGAAGTTCTTCAGCGGAATTAATACAAAAAGAAAAAAAAAATCAGGAATGCAATGTTTTCACCTTAATATTAAATCCTGCTTTTGCACTGGTTTCAATGAACATAACTCCAAACTCACGGGATTTGGCATCTCCATCCTCTATTGACACTTGCCTGTGAGATTTCAATCCCAGATCATTAGATATAGTGGATTATTTACCATTCTTAATACACTGCCGAAAGCTTCATTGTTTAGTGAAATCTAGTAGTTGCCCCTCATACAGACAATAAAATCCTCTAGAAAAGTAATCAGATAGGATCATCTCAATTTGCTGCAGAATACAGTTCAAACCAAGAGAAGATCCATACTCGAATTTGACCATGAGTCCAAATCTCATCCAATGCAAACGTAAACATATTATACAGTCTTGTGAAAATACTCGAATTTGACCATGAGTCCAAATCTCATCCAAATGCAAACGTAAACACATTATACAGTCTTGTGAAGAGAAGTACATTCCATATTTTTCTAAAATGGAAGGGACTTCTTTGCCAATTGTCATATTCATAATATTTTGGCCAGCAAATCAACTTAAGCATGACAAGTTTCACCCTTCTTGCAGGAAACTAAAGTCCTATCTTAGTTGGGAAAAAGGCATCGAAGATTGGAGCAACATAAAGAATCTCATTAGGGATATGTTAGAAGCACATGGCACTAATCAGGACAGAACTCCAACCAGAACTAACTAGCATTTCTAATGATGCCTTCCACCGATTCTAAGATTAAACGGAGACAAGAATGTGCTACACACAAGTTTGGAGAGGTCAAAGTTATTTGGTTACCTACCTCTTATCAACAAGATCAGTTTTGTTCCCAACAAGGACGATAATTACATCGCTCCCTCTTTCAGTCCGAACTTCCTCAATCCACTTTGAAGTGTTCAGAAAGGATTGCCTATCTGGAAACATGATAATAACAGCAGGTCCTCAACAAACAGTCAACCAACAAGATAACTCGCTAGTTTGAGCATATAATTGTCAGAAAGATTTCCTTGATTCAAATCAATGCAAAATCAATCCCAAAACTAGAAATAAACAGACACACAAACTCCAGTCCACATTATAAATAATAGTTGTCTACTGGACTTCTAGTTTCCTTTGCAATTCTAGTATGAAATATTAAAGTTTGACAAGAGCTTGACAAGATAACTAAGTGACCAAAAAGATTTCCCTCAACTGATACTGGCCACTTCATAAATTGACAGGATAACTAAGGAAGTGTTAAAAAATTTCTTCCTCAACCGATACTTACTGGCTACATCATACACGATGACTGCAACGGATGAATCTCTAATGTAACTTGGGATGAGACTACGGAATCTCTCCTGTCCAGCAGTATCCCTGGTTTCAACAAAGTCGAGGATGTGATATACGAAAATATGTAGAAATTGAGCAAATGCCACGTTGACTTAACGTATTATAAAATATCAAACACATCCCATCTGCATACTCAACAGTAAACTTTGTAAGGCATGTTGACTAGAACTGAAAAAAATAGCAGAAATGAAGAGACTCATAGAAAACAATCAGAAAAATGATGTCATTAATTGTTACTTTGATAATCATGAGCTCTGAAGGGACTGATTGATATGAACTTGGGGAGAAAAGAGATGTATCCAAGTGCAACATTTTCTTGGTCTGCAAGACCAGCACTACATGGGCATTTTCACGTTTTCTTTTACCTCCATTATCGCTTTAAGATTGGATTAATTTCAGTATTTATAAGATACTACACCTTTTTTGCCCATCAGAATCAATGTTGCCTGGTATTACCCATTTCAATTCAGACAAATTTGCATGTCAGGTATACAAAATAGCAGGACTCAGGAGGCTGGGTACTCTACCAAAGCTGCAATCGCACTGTCCGATCCTCAAGGTACATGGTCTTCGACAAAAAATCGATTCCGATGGTAGCCTGCAGTTCACACAGCTTAAGAAGTGAGCCTATTCATGTCACAGAACAGGAATCCGATCTCAAAAGAATCCTACTAAATAACGTTTCCATTTTCCTTTTCACATTTGGATGCTGAAGTTCATGACATCTGAATGTGATGATAGTAATACGTAAACACTGAACACTGAAGCAAGTAGCCACTTTTGATAACCAGCCCAGTTTGTTTTATGGAAAAGCTTTCTCTTTGACCACTACGATTCACTCCTAGTCGATGTACTGGCTCTTTTAGAAAGAGCCATCATCACATGCTTATTAAATTGGTATCCTTCGCGCACTTGAACCATTTTTTTTTTCCTTTCGGCAGAATATGGTCATGTTCATCAAAGTTCAGTCCAGAAAAAGCCATTAGCAAAGTCGAGGGTCTTCTGCGTAACCCGATGATGATGCAATAACAGGCCTCGAGATCTGAAAACGTTCGTAGGAACGTCATCTCTGGAAACTCTCGGATGACCACATTCCATTTTCAAGCATCACACGCGATCGGCACCACATTCAACAAGGCGCCCTACATCGAACGTCACAAAAGGTGGAATTCCAGGTCCTAACATCAACAGAATCCCACCACACACACACACATCATGTACATGCACGTAATGGGGCGAGCGATGAGCCAAAACGATCGATCAAAGAAACAGATTGAATCGCAATCCGGACCTGGTAAGTGGTGTCGAACTTGTCGTACATGAAGCGAGTGATGATGCTTGTCTTGCCGACCGATTGATCCCCGAGAAAGACGAGCTTGTACTTGGCAAGGGGGGACACGTTAGCCATCTCCTTCTTCGCCTTCTCCTCACAAATTGAATTGGAATCGCGTCGGTTCCCACCGGTGTTTCAGATCTGAATCTAACGAGCAGAGAATTACCTGAGAGAGAGAGAGAGAGAGAGAGAGAGAGAGAGAGGTGACGAAGTTCGTGAAAGAGGAGAAACCGCCATGCACGACTAAGACGGCCATGTCACCATCATCTCTCCTCTTTTTCGGGACTATTATGCCCCTGTCTTCTTTTCCATTTGACGATTATACCGCCCCGGTCTCCCCGGTTCGGCACTGTTCCTTTTGTCCCTCCAGATCATGCCTTTCCGGCTGGTCACGGTGCCTGAATAAACGTGCTTTATGCATCGTGCGGCTAACGACAGTGTTCTCAATTTGGCTATGATCGTTTCCCAAAAAATAAATGATTAAAAAAATATTTTCTTAAATATGATCGTTTAAGAGGTGAATGAATAAAAAATATTTTTGTCATTGATGAAAATATTAAAATATAAATTATTCTCGATAATGATAATATTTTTCATTGATTAATTATTTCAAATAATACAAGCGATTATTTTTATGAAGATATTTTCTGAATTATTTATTTTTTACAAAATATATGGAGCCTTTATTCACGTTATATGCATTCCAATAGACTTTATTTCCGACGTCTCCATGTGTCACTGTTCATTATCAAATGATGTCATAATCTTATAAAATGTTGTTGGGAGCCTCTAGTTCTTATCTATGGCGTCCATAATCGAAAATCACTAAATTCTTTTCGCTAGTGATTGCGCCTGAGCGGGCTAAGTGGGCAGACCAAGCCGAGGAAGGAAATTGCTCGCCCACATCCATCCAATTCGCACGTCGAAGCCACCAAGCCGATGACCAGATTTTGCTTGCATAAGCTACTACTACATTCCTAATGATACAATAAACAGTCTTGAGAAACACATTTGAATTTTCTCTTCGAATTATAAAAAAAAATTGAGAAAAAAAAGCCTACACATTACTTTTGCACATACCTTTAGAGAGAATTCAAATGATATGCACTACCACCGGCTGACCTAGGGACAAAGATCTCTCTCTAAACAAGGATCACAAAAGAAAATTGCAATTCAAGCTCCATTTGTTTCGCGAAAAATGAATTATTTGAAAAACGTTTTTTTTAAATAGTCACTTATATCACTAACAAAAAAAAATGAATAAACGAATATTTAGATATAAACTATTATTGATAGTGAAATTATTTCTTTTGATAATCTACGGAGCAAAAACAAGTATCACATGTCCCGATACATTTAAGCGCAATTCATATACCTGCTAGATAAGGTGAATCCAATCACTGTGAGATTGCTCCAATGGTCACTCTTCTTATCTAGAAAGAAAGAGATGGAAGGATTTAAATCCTCACCTTCAAGAGGAGTGGGATGGCAATGCGTGAAGGAGCAGCAGAATTTCGTAATTTGTACACAATATGGCCTATATACTAAAATAGGATAGGATAGAACTGGATAAAAAAGAAGGAGGAGGTAAATATAAGGTCAATCCCATGTAGGTCGCACCACACCTAACAGCACATATAAGCCGGGCGACCCACCACCCGTGACGTGTGAACTGAACTCTTATCGGAACAGGAGAAATTTTTCTCGAGTAGAGTGGCACCGACGAACAAGTGAAGGTGCTAACAGAATTTGCTTAAGCTTATGGGCCAACAAGGCGCGTTTCACATCATCAGACGATCATCTCTGTATCTTAACTCCCCGTTAACAACCGTTCAATTTGTCTTGAGAATCCATTCACCAGCCCGCATTTGATATCCAATCTAACCACTCAAGCAAAGACTACGGCTGTTTCATCATTTTGTGCATAGCAATGTTCCAGTTCAGTGGCCACAAACTACAACGTGAAATGAAGCATTCGCACAATCAATCATGTCCCACAACCGCTTCAGCTGCCAATGAGCATAAACTGCGCACTGATTTTCACTCGCGTTGATACAAATTCTACTGCTATCGCCTCTGAAGGAAGCATTTGCCTGAGCTTTCCCATGGGCAAGGGAAGAACAATTTTAAGGCAATCTGCTACCTGTAGAAAGCCTCCAGCGCAGCATTGAGGCTACTTCAGTTGGTCTCTAACATTTTGCTCATCAGATTGCGATCTCACATATTGCCTGCATAAAAAATTAGATGCATTGAAAAAAGGCACAAAGAGTCTGCTACTAACAATGGGATGAAACACAGAGACAGCACGCAACATGCAATGATCAAGTGATACAATATAGAACTATATATACGTCCAACACAATAGCTCTATCCTTCAATAGAATCTCAGACTTTCTTCTGCCGTATGCACATTAAAGTACAATAGAAAAATATGCCATTATTTTCTTGTTGCCGCTGTATATGTTAGTTTGAGTACTATAAGTGCTAAGTATGATACAGGCAACTGCCTGAATGCTATAATATCCGTACCGCAGGAGAACAGGAACTAGAAGTTAGCATCTTTGACTGTAATGATCTCTCAACATGAAACATCTTCTGTTAAGAGACTTTCACAACAGAAAATGCTCAAACTATCATCCAATCCCTAACTACTTTTCCACCGTGTGCCTCCCAATTTTGCGTGAAGATGATGAAATATCTTGCTCGATACACTGCAAAGGGGAATTGAAATGAGCAGAGAGAAAATTTTAGGCCCTCAGAATGATCTTATTTTGAAGCAAAAGTTACCAATAATAGTATTCCGCAAGTTCCCAAGCTCAACAGTATCGTAGAAGCAAGAGTCTGAATATTTATAGTTTCATTCATACGCTGCAGATATAATCTACTAAATGTTACTTTTTCCAGAGTCAATAGGAAGGGGACATCACCAGCTATGTCATTGCGTATAATAAGATAAGATTTCATTCCAAGTCTGCAAAAGAAATATAATGATTGTAACCCTTTTCATATTCACTCAGATTCTTCAAAAGAGAATGTGGCAAACCAAACAAGACATCCGCTAACCAAAACCACTCACTGCAAAATCTAGTCTACTTTGTGTATCATGCACGTGAACATGCTTCCAAGTGTGTGTAATACATCTGACCCCACTGTTCAACATGAGAAGGCAATGGCGGAGAAAATACCTGAAGAAGATAATTATGAAGATAATCTAATGTTTGCGGGAAAGTTGTTGCAGATATATTGACAACTGTCAAACCCTGTGGCAGAACAAAATGAATTGAGATGCAGAAAAATGCAAGACCAAATATAGAATAGTGGTTTCTCCGACCTTTACAAATACTATAACTTTTGCATGTTACACTTCCTCTATGTGACCTTTCTAACCAAGAACACCAAGAACCACACCATCAAAAGAATTGACTACTTGGTCTCTTTAGGTTTCGCACTAATGGATTAGCTTGGACAGCAAAAGAGTTTTATGCTTGGTAGAGCCATGATGATTGGTCCAAACACATATAGTATAGGAATAAAGAGTAGAAAGCACCTAGTTTTACTAACAGAAACTCATGAATCTGCAAACCTGGGTTTCAAATGAGCAAAGATAATCTTGAATAGTTTTTAAGTTGCCTATCAGCCTATCCTTGTCCTGCAAAGGACAGAAAAAACTGTCAAATAGACAAACCATGAAGGTGCAAACATCCAGTAAGCAATAACAAATGAAGAAAAGAACATTAGCATAAAGTTACAAAAAATAATTGTGATATGAAATCGGCCATAACAACAGGAAACTAAAGAACAATAGACATCAGCATGCCTAAACCAGGGAAAAAGCCGATAATATATCAACTAGACTATTGGATTGACTTAGGACTGGCAAATTAGCACTCTCTGTAGACTATGGAAAAGGAAGGTGAGTCATCACGGCAAGATAAACAGACATGAGACATAAGCAGGCCAAGAAAATTGCAATGAAGCATCAACTTGACAAACCATTCAATTAATTGATACTTTTCAAGTTAATCTTATTTTTTCTTTTCTCACCTTCAAGGTTGTCTAAATTTTTTTTTATTGCCTTCACGACCTTCACGTCAATCAAACAGTACGTACAGACGCTAGTTTTATAGTCAAGAGAGACAAAAAGAGTGGAGAAACATGTCCAGGGACTACAACTTAAAGGCCAATTCCAAAAGATGTACAGCATGTGAAATTCCCAGAAAGAGGAAATATTGCCTGCAGTCTTCTCCTTTCATGTCAAGAACAATTACTAGAAAATATCAGTGATGAAAACGCAATTTTGCTTAACGTGAGCCATCATGAATTCATTGAAATGAGTCAAGTTTTAGTAATGTTATGTTTTATCCTGCAAATATTATATCGATACATGAAGAAAGCCTTATTTTCCTTTGTTATGACTCTTAGTCCTCCAGAGCATTTCTTTATCTGAGGATCTTCATTAGTACCTATGATTTAGACCAAACAAGAACTAACGTCCAAAAAGGAAAGCTGCTTTGTATGCTACAACACGTCATGCCATCCAGAATTCAGTGTAAATAGTTTCTCTCCCCTTCAATCTATATTTTCGAGCAGCAAGATGTAACTATATATAATATAGTAAACTTGTATCATGTATCAATTAAAGTGCATTAATGATCAACCAGTATTAATTGATTATAGTCTCAACAGTTCATTTAATTTTTATTAGCCAAGAAAACTACAACTATTGCATGAAAGTACACTAATATCATTATTAAATATACAATTTTATAAAAACTTTACAATGTCAAAGACATGAAAGTTAGAAGGTCGTCATTACACAACTCATGCATAATACCCCGCAAAAAAAAAAAAAATTCATAATGCAAAACTATGAAGATAAATAACCATTAAGTTTATCACCTAAGTATTAACTAAAAAATATTGGAGATGAACCATGCATTGCATGAGCATGATATAGTGGCCATATACAATAGGGTCACTGTATCCACATGTTGTGGGTGTGCCACACTTCACAACAAAAATGAACCACACCTTTCCTTGTTACCGCTTATACCCACAAGTACCTTCATCACCCAAAACTTAATTTGTCCCTGTAGAGAAAATCACATGGACAGCTGCCTGCTTTATCCATTTCTCTGCCTTCACCGAATATGTTTCAGCAATCACACAGATCCTTTGATGTAAATCTAAGGTGACATGTTAGCCTTACCCATCACAAATAGAAACCTGGACATCTGCTCAGTAACTCTTTTTTGTCCTCATCAGTAACTCTTTTTCGTTAACGCTTAATAGCAAGATTGCATCTTCAAAGAAAACCCAGATATGTACTTCCATGTCCTACCATTACTCATCAGCTAGATGCATATTCATATTATACTTTTTTATTAACAAATATACAAGAAGTCATTAGTCATACCTCAAGAAGACATTTACCACTAAATGTCCGTGTTGAGATCCATTCCTCCAGTAATGCCTGCAGACAAATGAACCAGTATGACATGTAAAAACTAGATGTTAAATAACATATCAAGATCACAAATATTGTTAACTTCTTGTACCAATAACCGATTTGGTATTGCCATCTTAGTAACTGATAGAAGCTTGGGAGAACTAACGTCCTATAACCAAGTAAATCCTTTTCTGTATAATTACTTTTAAGAGGCACTAATATAACGAATTACAGCATCAGCAGTGTCTCCAGGGAAAGGAGTAATATTCTTCCCCTCAGCCCGCACTGCTCAGTGGACACAAACCCTAAAATGGCTATAATTGACAGATACCAACGTTCTTCCCAGAAAAGAAGTCTCTTTTGAAATAGTCCTGCCACCAGCAAAGGCTCAAGGAGCAAGGCAAAAAGATGTTCCAACTATTTTCCTTCTGTTAATACACCAAGCCCTTTAGTATTTTTACCATTCTGCCAACTTGACACAGAACACTTGGTCGAAGTTTCTTTGACTAATAAGAGGTTAGAGAATGGGGAACAAAAATTATTTCAAACTGTTGCCTTCAGTCAACGCACAAATTCCTTTGATATATTAACCATTGTGCCGCGTTCTTCACTTATGAAACATGAGTTGTCTCAGGGATACTAGCTTTCACTGCTTCTACATTGCGTGATGCTAATAATATGCTAGATATACATTGTGGCTTCTGTCCAGCAAGCTAAATCTCAAAGAGAAAAAAATCGCCTAACATGCATCAGAGCTCACATACAACTTCCAATCCATGCAGCTTTTCTTAATTTTATCTTATCTATTTCAGTTTATATTTTTCTCAATATGATTACGTCCAATAAATGGGATTTATTGTGTCTGACTCGACTCACACACCAGAGAGCTAAACATATGCCAAATGTCCATCCTCAGCCCGTTTCCACAGGACTTAAGCTCTCTGGAACGCTGATCCTCTAACATGACTGATTGCATAAGCTATATAAGTATATATTTTAGGAACAGGGGTAAGATTTTTATCCTATCTTTAGGAAAATAAGAGTGAGAAGTAAATAAAGATTGTATCTCATAAAGAAAAGATAGCATAGTAAATTAAAAGCATAAAGAGAAAGGGAACAAAAGGCTGTCGAAAACAGTGTTAATAGTTTCAGAAAGAAAAGTTGAATACATCAATCAGGATGTGACATTTGGCGTCCAAAAAGTGTTTTGTGTGGGTAACAAGCTGTAACTTTTACAGGCCAAATCAAACAAGCAAGGAACAAACATCAACTGAACTGTATTCTGGCAACAATACTGGCAAACTGCTCATATTGTTGAATAAAGAGAGAATGAAACATGCTGTTAAACCTTATGATCAAATTCTGCCATCTTCAAAACTATAGGAACAATTATTGGTTCAGCACCGGACTTTTCTTTCCTAGTCACCACAGTTGCATTTTCCTCTGCAGCATTGACATTTTGACCTGGAATTGCAAAAATCGGAAGACAAATAAGAGAACTTTAACGGGAATAGCAGTATCTTCTAATATAGTACATTTAGGCATACTGCCATCAAGATGAATGTCTCAATCATTCTATGGAATCAGTATTTATCTTGTTGAACAAATTTAGAATGAGAGAATATGGAACCATATGTCATGGAGGACTTCTTTCCATGACCCCATGAAAGACGATGCACTTTTAAATCTGCAGAGGTGATAGGGAAAATGAAAGCAGAGATAAAATGAAACATGGGTCTTACATTCAGTGACTTTGCCAGATAGGTGCATAGATTCCAGAGAAACTGACATTTTAGGCAACTGGTCAACATAAACCTCTTCAAAGTTCGCTTGCCCAAGAGAGCTATTGCTATTCTCATCATGACTATGACAGATACTCGAAGGATCATTTTCCATTTGAGTGGCAGTATAACCATCTGATGTAACAGGTAAGGGTTTTGCCTCTTTGCTCTTTGCTGGATCATCAGCAGGCAATTTGTTCTCATCATCCATTAAATAAATGCTTGGATCCAGATGTATTCCCTGATAGGAAACATTAGGGACCACTTCTAGAATTTTAAATTGCACAAAATATAGGGAAGTGATGGCAAGCTAAAATAGCACTCAAGACAAAAATATAAGGAAAAAAAAAAAAAAGAGAAGGAATAGTGTATCACAACTTTCCATTACCAGTGGAGTGAGAAGGTATATTAGGAGGTAGATTCTATTTCACTGAACAAACTTTAAGCTTGGTTTTAGAGTGAAAGCTCCATTATTCTATCATTTTTCTTTTAAAGCTCACTATACTATCAAATTTTGAAAAAAGCAATAAGAGAGTGGTCCATTTCTGTTCCATGTCTCATGAAAAGGAACAAGAATAATTTGCTTGCAGCTCTGCATGCAAATTAGAAGCTTCATTCTTGACATGCTCGACATCCTATCTATGGCAATTCTCCTACGGTCTCGTAAGCAGTGGTATTGCACAAAAAGATTATGTGACAATAAAAATTCCTTAAAGGATCGATAATATGTCCATACCTCAATAATAATTGGCTTACCATCTTTCATCGCCTTCTTCAAATCACCAGCAAGGCCTAAAGAATAGATTAATAGCACAGGAATTATGACCAATTGCTAAAAAGGCACTGAAAGTAAACTTTGAGCAGAAAATATCTAATGACATGGTTCATGTAGTGCATAGCTTGAATCTGCTGGTAATGGGGAACAAAATTATAGAACTGAAGAAGGCCGAGAAAGGGATCAGAAAGATTACCTTTACGAACAATTCTGCATTCTCTACAAAATTCTGTAATCAGCTCCTCGGTGAACTATAGTCTCGTGCCCAAACGGGAATGGATGCTAGTGGTGCACTAATAGTATATTGTGCATGAGATTCTAGCTCATTGTGGTAAATTTTCATAACTCAAAGCATTGCCAAAAAAAAAAAAAAGGGTACAGCAGTAGATGATAACATACTCTGTTGAGGTTCTCAGAAGCTCATATACCATATCCGTCTGTGTGCATGGAATTTAGAAATAGAAAACAAAACTATGAGACAATTGCTTTCACAGGAAAACTCCACGAAATTGAGGGGAAAGTTATTACCTGTAAGACATTTGGCAAATTCAATCTCTGAGCTAGCTGTGTTGCAATGGTAGATTTACCAACACAGGCAGTCCCACATACTAGGATAACCAAAGGCACTCTTTGATGGTGAAATCTGGAAAAAGAATTAATCCCAGGTTTAGAATAAACTCCACGAGACCTCCCGAAATTTTTCTTTGAGTAATTTACTCTTATTTTACAGTTCCCTGTAATACCATCTTCTTAAATGAGCTTGCTTTCACTAAGAGAAAATACATAACCAGAAACAACTCACAGAAGCAAGAAATAGGATACTTTAACCTTCAAAGTACATGATTGTTGATTGTCGGAAGCTAATATACACATAGAACAAAATAAGAGAGAGAAAGAGAGAGGCACAAGGAAAATATTCCAGGAAATCATGCTGCTGTTTACTTATATTTGACAAACTCTAAACGACAATGGCATCACAAAGAAAGTATCCAAACAACAATCAAATGGTTCTTTGTACTCATTGAGATGCACTGCACATCTTGCAATAAGGCATGCATTTTACACACCATGAAAACTATATAGAAATTGGTTAAAGTCAGAGAGAGTTTTCTAGCCATGAATTCACCCTTCGATTCTCACCTGCAAGTCATTGCATTTCTCACATTCTACTTTATGAAAATACTTATGGCCCCCTTTTTCATTGTTCATATCATCTCAAGAACAAAAAGACCAGGTCAATTGTGAGCTTGCTATATGTTGTGGAAAGAAAAGGTTTGGGAGGAGGTGATGCAGATTCTAGCAGAGCTTAATTACCTAGTCATCATTTTGTAACGATTTATATACTCCTCTCCATAACCCCGCCGCTCCATGAGCTGCATTAAAAAAGCAAATGGAAGGAAACTGAATAGAGTTCAAAAGTGAATTGATCAAATTAAAGCTTATTATTCCTTCAAATGAATAATTACGAGAAAAACAAGACATGAGGCTACTTAACATATGACTAACGAACAGGTTCTACGTGGTATCATGTCAGGTGAGACATAAGGCTCCTTAACATACGACTAGCAAACAGGTTCTACGTGGTATCAGTTCAGGTAGATCCATTAACATCTCTCTTTCATCAGGACAGAATAGTTTGTGTACTTCTCATCTGCATATTAGCAAATTATGGGCAAGTGTTCGATATAAATGTCAAATTTCTATTTTTTTTTGTTTGTTTGAAAAATAATCTAACCAAGAGGAAAGCAGAGAAAGGAATAAGTCACCTTGAAGAGGTTAGCTTCCAAGTCAGACTGAGAGCTGCAAGACAGGACACGAAATAAGAATAGCACAATCATGTTGTCGTGCAAGAACAACCCTACTCAGAAAGAGAGAGAGACCTACACATCCAGAAGGCTGTTGTCTATGAGCAGCTTTTTCAGCTCAAGAGCGATTTTGATGGCAACATGATTCGGAATCTGAGCCAAATACCATAAAGATCATTTATTATCTCCAAGCTTCAATATATTGCGCTACTTCATCTAAAACACAGAAAGCACATGAATGGACCAATGCGAATGTGGATCAAACATTGCAGAATGTTCTAAACGTAAGGTGCCAACTGCTACCCAGACAGTCATAATTAGAAGTATTCTTCATAAAATTGGCTCATCGTCAACTTTTTACCAGCACGCAAATGCAGGGGAATCAGTTCATTAGCAAGCTGAAAAGCCTCGCAAGCATCATAACCACAGCTCGTATCAAAGATTAGATTATCCAGTGGCTGCCATAGCCCAGGAAAGCTAACCTCCAAAGCACTAAAATGTGGAACTAGCAGTACGTCGAAGTCGAAAAGTGAAGAACCTTAGTGACGGTCAACATTCTGCTGAGAAGAAACCTCGAAAGAACGTAGTAATGATCGCAATTATCCCCTAACCACACCTTCACCTGCAAGAAACACCGACGAAGCAGAGTAAATGCAGATTCCGCTTTCGAACCAAACTGGCACACAATCGCGTTTTCCGCCGGGAAACAAACCTTGACAAAGTCGTACTTGGAGGAATCGTTCCGGGAGGAGAACCTGACGGCGGGGATGGAGGAATCGCCGCCGCCGTCGGATCCTTGGCCGTCTCCGCCGTGCTCCTCCCCGCTCCCGCCTTGACTGCTCCAATTCGGCGATTTCCTCGCGGAAGGTGACAATTTCACCTTCTCTTTGTCCTTCTTCATCTCCCCGGTGGCTGCGAGTTGAGGACAATCGAGGACGAACTTCTTCTCGGACATGCTATTTTCTGCGTCTCAATCAACGTGTGCTTGCCATAAGCAAAGCGAGATGAAGTGAGAGAAAACGCTTTTGCGATCTTCCAGAATTGCCCGCCGTGGGGACAACGAAGAAGTACGATGTCATACGTCATATGTGCAGCTTGGAGCAGTAAAATGAAAATTTTAAAACTGGGTTAATTGTAGAATTTTCCTAAACTTGTAAATACATTTCAATTTAGTCCCTGACTTTCAATTTTACATAAATAAAGGACGTTCAACCGGCTTGGGAGATTTGTTTGAACGAAGATACACACCATCAGCCATCAAATTCAATAATACACATGATTAGATTATGTCCGTGCTTCCGCGCACCTCCGCCTTTGTTGTTCTCGAATGTCAAATTTTCTATCAATGTTAACAAAAGTCGTGCAAGAAGTTTCGTTAGGACAAAAAAAAAAAAAATCAACTAGTTCTATAGCTTTTGAGTTTAAGTCTAGTATTTAATGAATTTCTTTTTCCTTCTACCTCTCCCTCTCTAGTATTTTTGTATTCCTCTCTTGCCCTCTCTTTTTGTCTCTCTTCGACACTACGGAATTAAAATACATGGAGGAGATCTAAGACGCCTTGTTGACGTTCGAGCGATGCAATAGAGGTCTCACGTGGCTCCTTGCTCTAGATGTGGCTTAACTCACTTTGCCGAGGCTTCTATTTTGTTTTTCTTTTGTCTTATTCAATCTTGCTCGCCTACGATCACGCAACACTCATGCTCAATTTCTAGCCCTAATCGATAGCGCTGAGTGAGGCCTAGTCAAGTGTGGCCAAGTTCGAGGCTGGCCGTCTTCGTCCACGGCGGCGGCAACGGGAAACAAAGATGAGATTGAAGCCAAGAAGAGGGGAAGAAAGATGACACATGCACGGATGGAGAGATCGACTAACCACGGGATCGAGACTTAGAGCCAAGAAAAGAGAGTGGACGACGGAGCTATCCACGTCGAGGGCTGTCCTTAGTGTATTGGAGAGGCACCGTGTTTTCTTCTTCAAGCTCTGAGGAAGGCAAAACACCTAGAATCGATCGGCACAAAAGGGCTTTTTAGTCGGATGTCATTTGAGTGCCAACTTTAAGCTATCATATTCTTCAAATTGGATTTATGTAACTCGAAATTATCGTCCGCATGTTCGAAAAGCCAAGGGTAAAAATGAATTTCAAGACGCAATGCAATTATGACAGTGTGTATTTAGGACATAAACGTATAAGGTTTACAAAGATACGTAATCTTGCCGAGTAAAACGGCTCGAATGAGATTGCGGAAACAACGGGCCGAGTTTAGTCAAGAAAATATGGCCTCGGAAGAATATTTACCAAAACGTTGGGGCAAATTGACACTAATTAGCAAATTTGGGGTCAATATGAAATGTCTCGTTCTTTACGAAGTTCAACTGCTCTTCCTCTTTCCCCGCACAGAGCAGGCAGCGACGACGCCACAGCACCCCCCCCCCCCAACAAACCTCAAGGTCTCTCTCTCTAGCACAGATTGTCGTTCCTGGTTTGCTTTCAGTACGTATAGTGGTTCAATTTAGGTGATGAGCCTAACTGTTTGATGAAATTCCTCAACCAGGTTGTCGGAGAATCTTCCTGCTTTATCTGGACGGTTAGTCTGCCGCTCCGACGAGAATTCCGCCGTCGGAGCGAGGGATACGGACGGAGAGTGAGAAATGCTGTCGAGAAGGATAGTTTCCGCTGCGAAGGATACGCCGAAATTCCTATACTCCAGGTTCGATGGGTCTTTTGTCTGGCCATTTGATTTAGTGTCATTCATTCAGAGTTCTACTGCATAAATTGGCTGTTCGTGCTGTTTCGATGCATTGGTTGATTTAGAAAGCGAAGGATTATTGCTGTAAAATTGGCTGGCTTACATACTTGATGCTGGCGTTTTCGCAGTTCTGCGCAGCCTTCGAATGAGGGCAAAAGCGGTTTCGTACGAAAGGCCGTGTCGTTCGTGCTGATTACAGTGACGGGCGGTGTTGCTTTGAGCGCTCTTGACGATCTTGTTATCTATCATGACTGTAGCAGGTAGTTTCTCATTGGTTTTGTAGCAATTGTTGGGTTAAACTTCTTGACGTTAACAAGTAATGTGGAGCTGCGGAGCATGGGGAAATTTGATTATTTGAGTTAGCATGGGGACATGGTTGTAATGTAGTGCTTAGTGAAGATTGAGCCTGAAAGATATGGACTAGGTTGGAGAACTTGGTTGCCTTTCATATGCTTAACTTTGTAAACTCTCATGGCTAATGTGGCTCTACTTGAGAAGTGTCTTTTATACTTTACATACCCAAAAGAGAATATACTGGGAGCCTGTGCTTAAAAGATTTCCTGGGTGGCGCACCAATTTGTTAAGGCTCGATGCTTTTCAGTTATTATGCATTTTCACTAATGATCTCGACTCAAATCGTTTGTTTCCATGCTTGGTGTGGATAATTATTAGTGTAAATTGCATGAGACCTCCTACATCTATAGATAATATCGAACATTTGATCCTGTAAGCATATATATCTTGTGTAGCTTTAACTAGGAAGTTGATTGCAATATCTTTGCATTGCAAGTGCACGAAGCAACCAAAAATACACTCCTGATTTAAATGACCAGGTTCTATGATTGCCGAGGTATATATTAACTGATACAACCTATGGTATAGCCTTGTTAGGAAAGTTGATGAAGCAGAATAACAGAAAGCTGATCAATGCAAGGGCTAGCTTTTGAAACCAATTGCTGACTGGGAAAAACTCTCGAACTCCGAAATTTTTGGCAAATCCAAAGAAGGTATTATACAATAAATAGTTAACAAATACTCATAATAACCTCACCCTTCACTTTAAGGCTATGCGAACTGGTTAAAAGTGAATAGACGTTTTCCATGACCTTTTCTTTCTTTGTAGGTCCTAAATTTGGGAACATGTGCAGTTCAATCCACAAACAATTCAATTAGGAAGTCAAGTCCTTGAACTCCCTAAAATAAATCCTGTCAAGTCTCACATGATCTCAATTGTAAAATTGTGATCAGGGATTCCGTGTGTGATGCTTGAGTACAAACACTAATCCCTCAACATCCAGCTTCGCTGAGAGATCCATTTTCGGAAGAAATTAATGGGTCAAATGAATCTTGACCAATTTTCTTGTAACTAGACGACATGTGTGAGTAATTTCATCTAGAATCATAAATATGGTCGTCAAACTTCACTTGGGAGCCAAAAATTGAGTCTATGAGAATACTTGCAGCAAATGCTATCCCTAAACGCAGAAGTGCAAACCCTGTTGACAGGATCAACAGTAGGAGTTTTATTCTTTAAAATTCAAAAATGTCCTTTAAATCTTAGCAAGGTAAACTCATTTTGTTTTCCTTGCTAAGATTTAAAGACATTTTTGAATTTTAAAGAATAAAACTCCTACTGTTGATCCTGTCAACAGGTTTGCACTTCTGCGTTTAGGGATAGCATTTGCTGCAAGTATTCTCATAGACTCAATTTTTGGCTCCCAAGTGAAGTTTGACGACCATATTTATGATTCTAGATGAAATTACTCACACATGTCGTCTAGTTACAAGAAAATTGGTCAAGATTCATTTGACCCATTAATTTCTTCCGAAAATGGATCTCTCAGCGAAGCTGGATGTTGAGGGATTAGTGTTTGTACTCAAGCATCACACACGGAATCCCTGATCACAATTTTACAATTGAGATCATGTGAGACTTGACAGGATTTATTTTAGGGAGTTCAAGGACTTGACTTCCTAATTGAATTGTTTGTGGATTGAACTGCACATGTTCCCAATTTTAGGACCTACAAAGAAAGAAAAAGGTCATGGAAAACGTCTATTCACTTTTAACCAGTTCGCATAGCCTTAAAGTGAAGGGTGAGGTTATTATGAGTATTTGTTAACTATTTATTGTATAATACCTTCTTTGGATTTGCCAAAAATTTCGGAGTTCGAGAGTTTTTCCCAGTCAGCAATTGGTTTCAAAAGCTAGCCCTTGCATTGATCAGCTTTCTGTTATTCTGCTTCATCAACTTTCCTAACAAGGCTATACCATAGGTTGTATCAGTTAATATATACCTCGGCAATCATAGAACCTGGTCATTTAAATCAGGAGTGTATTTTTGGTTGCTTCGTGCACTTGCAATGCAAAGATATTGCAATCAACTTCCTAGTTAAAGCTACACAAGATATATATGCTTACAGGATCAAATGTTCGATATTATCTATAGATGTAGGAGGTCTCATGCAATTTACACTAATAATTATCCACACCAAGCATGGAAACAAACGATTTGAGTCGAGATCATTAGTGAAAATGCATAATAACTGAAAAGCATCGAGCCTTAACAAATTGGTGCGCCACCCAGGAAATCTTTTAAGCACAGGCTCCCAGTATATTCTCTTTTGGGTATGTAAAGTATAAAAGACACTTCTCAAGTAGAGCCACATTAGCCATGAGAGTTTACAAAGTTAAGCATATGAAAGGCAACCAAGTTCTCCAACCTAGTCCATATCTTTCAGGTTCAATCTTCACTAAGCACTACATTACAACCATGTCCCCATGCTAACTCAAATAATCAAATTTCCCCATGCTCCGCAGCTCCACATTACTTGTTAACGTCAAGAAGTTTAACCCAACAATTGCTACAAAACCAATGAGAAACTACCTGCTACAGTCATGATAGATAACAAGATCGTCAAGAGCGCTCAAAGCAACACCGCCCGTCACTGTAATCAGCACGAACGACACGGCCTTTCGTACGAAACCGCTTTTGCCCTCATTCGAAGGCTGCGCAGAACTGCGAAAACGCCAGCATCAAGTATGTAAGCCAGCCAATTTTACAGCAATAATCCTTCGCTTTCTAAATCAACCAATGCATCGAAACAGCACGAACAGCCAATTTATGCAGTAGAACTCTGAATGAATGACACTAAATCAAATGGCCAGACAAAAGACCCATCGAACCTGGAGTATAGGAATTTCGGCGTATCCTTCGCAGCGGAAACTATCCTTCTCGACAGCATTTCTCACTCTCCGTCCGTATCCCTCGCTCCGACGGCGGAATTCTCGTCGGAGCGGCAGACTAACCGTCCAGATAAAGCGGGAAGATTCTCCGACAACCTGGTTGAGGAATTTCATCAAACAGTTAGGCTCATCACCTAAATTGAACCACTATACGTACTGAAAGCAAACCAGGAACGACAATCTGTGCTAGAGAGAGAGACCTTGAGGTTTGTTGGGGGGTGGGGGGTGCTGTGGCGTCGTCGCTGCCTGCTCTGTGCGGGGAAAGAGGAAGAGCAGTTGAACTTCGTAAAGAACGAGACATTTCATATTGACCCCAAATTTGCTAATTAGTGTCAATTTGCCCCAACGTTTTGGTAAATATTCTTCCGAGGCCATATTTTCTTGACTAAACTCGGCCCGTTGTTTCCGCAATCTCATTCGAGCCGTTTTACTCGGCAAGATTACGTATCTTTGTAAACCTTATACGTTTATGTCCTAAATACACACTGTCATAATTGCATTGCGTCTTGAAATTCATTTTTACCCTTGGCTTTTCGAACATGCGGACGATAATTTCGAGTTACATAAATCAATTTGAAGAATATGATAGCTTAAAGTTGGCACTCAAATGACATCCGACTAAAAAGCCCTTTTGTGCCGATCGATTCTAGGTGTTTTGCCTTCCTCAGAGCTTGAAGAAGAAAACACGGTGCCTCTCCAATACACTAAGGACAGCCCTCGACGTGGATAGCTCCGTCGTCCACTCTCTTTTCTTGGCTCTAAGTCTCGATCCCGTGGTTAGTCGATCTCTCCATCCGTGCATGTGTCATCTTTCTTCCCCTCTTCTTGGCTTCAATCTCATCTTTGTTTCCCGTTGCCGCCGCCGTGGACGAAGACGGCCAGCCTCGAACTTGGCCACACTTGACTAGGCCTCACTCAGCGCTATCGATTAGGGCTAGAAATTGAGCATGAGTGTTGCGTGATCGTAGGCGAGCAAGATTGAATAAGACAAAAGAAAAACAAAATAGAAGCCTCGGCAAAGTGAGTTAAGCCACATCTAGAGCAAGGAGCCATGTGAGACTCTATTGGCATCGTTCGAACGTCAACTTGGGAGCCCTTAGATCTCCTCCATGTATTTTAATCCGTAGTGTCGAAGAGAGACAAAAAAGAGAGGGCAAGAGAGGAATACAAAATACTAGAGAGGGAGAGGTAGAAGGAAAAAAAATTCATTAAATGCTAGACTTAAACTCAAAAGCTATAGAACTAGTTGATTTTTTTTTTTGTCCTAACGAAACTTCGTGCACGACTTTTGTTTATACATTGATAGAAAATTTTGACATTCGAGAACAACAAAGGCGGAGGTGCGCGGAAGCACGGACATAATCTAATCATGTGTATTATTGAATTTGATGGCTGATAGTGTATCTTCGTCAAACAAATCTCCCAGCCGGTTGAACGTCCTTTATTTATGTAAAATTGAAAGTCAGGGACTAAATTGAACTGTATTTACAAGTTTTAGGAAAATTCTACAATTAACCCAGTTTTAAATATTTTCATTTTACTGCTCCAAGCTGCACATATGACGTATGACATCGTACTTCTTCTTTGTCCCCACGGGGGGCAATTCTGGAAGATCGTAAAAGCGTTCTCTCTCACTTCATCTCGCTTCGCTTATGGCAAGCACACGTTGATTGAGACGCAGAAAATAGCATGTCCGAGAAGAAGTTCGTCCTCGATTGTCCTCAACTCGCAGCCACCGGGGAGATGAAGAAGGACAAAGAGAAGGTGAAATTGTCACCTTCCGCGAGGAAATCGCCGAATCGGAGCAGTCACGGCGGGAGCGGGGAGGAGCACGGCGGAGACGGCCAAGGATCCGACGGCGGCGGCGATTCCTCCATCCCCGCCGTCAGGTTCTCCTCCCGGAACGATTCCTCCAAGTACGACTTTGTCAAGGTTTGTTTCCCGGCGGAAGACGCGATTGTGTGCCAGTTTGGTTCGAAAGCGGAATCTGCATTTACTCTGCTTCGTCGGTGTTTCTTGCAGGTGAAGGTGTGGTTAGGGGATAATTGCGATCATTACTACGTTCTTTCGAGGTTTCTTCTCAGCAGAATGTTGACCGTCACTAAGGTTCTTCACTTTTCGACTTCGACGTACTGCTAGTTCCACATTTTAGTGCTTTGGAGGTTAGCTTTCCTGGGCTATGGCAGCCACTGGATAATCTAATCCTTTGATACGAGCTGTGGTTATGATGCTTGCGAGGCTTTTCAGCTTGCTAATGAACTGATTCCCCTGCATTTGCGTGCTGGTAAAAAGTTGACGATGAGCCAATTTTATGAAGAATACTTCTAATTATGACTGTCTGGGTAGCAGTTGGCACCTTACGTTTAGAACATTCTGCAATGTTTGATCCACATTCGCATTGGTCCATTCATGTGCTTTCTGTGTTTTAGATGAAGTAGCGCAATATATTGAAGCTTGGAGATAATAAATGATCTTTATGGTATTTGGCTCAGATTCCGAATCATGTTGCCATCAAAATCGCTCTTGAGCTGAAAAAGCTGCTCATAGACAACAGCCTTCTGGATGTGTAGGTCTCTCTCTCTTCTGAGTAGGGTTGTTCTTGCACGACACATGATTGTGCTATTCTTATTTCGTGTCCTGTCTTGCAGCTCTCAGTCTGACTTGGAGCTAACCTCTTCAAGGTGACTTATTCCTTTCTCTGCTTTCCTCTTGGTTAGATTATTTTTCAAACAAACAAAAAAAAATAGAAATTTGACATTTATATCGAACACTTGCCCATAATTTGCTAATATGCAGATGAGAAGTACACAAACTATTCTGTCCTGATGAAAGAGAGATGTTAATGGATCTACCTGAACTGATACCACGTAGAACCTGTTTGCTAGTCGTATGTTAAGGAGCCTTATGTCTCACCTGACATGATACCACGTAGAACCTGTTCGTTAGTCATATGTTAAGTAGCCTCATGTCTTGTTTTTCTCGTAATTATTCATTTGAAGGAATAATAAGCTTTAATTTGATCAATTCACTTTTGAACTCTATTCAGTTTCCTTCCATTTGCTTTTTTAATGCAGCTCATGGAGCGGCGGGGTTATGGAGAGGAGTATATAAATCGTTACAAAATGATGACTAGGTAATTAAGCTCTGCTAGAATCTGCATCACCTCCTCCCAAACCTTTTCTTTCCACAACATATAGCAAGCTCACAATTGACCTGGTCTTTTTGTTCTTGAGATGATATGAACAATGAAAAAGGGGGCCATAAGTATTTTCATAAAGTAGAATGTGAGAAATGCAATGACTTGCAGGTGAGAATCGAAGGGTGAATTCATGGCTAGAAAACTCTCTCTGACTTTAACCAATTTCTATATAGTTTTCATGGTGTGTAAAATGCATGCCTTATTGCAAGATGTGCAGTGCATCTCAATGAGTACAAAGAACCATTTGATGTTGTTTGGATACTTTCTTTGTGATGCCATTGTCGTTTAGAGTTTGTCAAATATAAGTAAACAGCAGCATGATTTCCTGGAATATTTTCCTTGTGCCTCTCTCTTTCTCTCTCTTATTTTGTTCTATGTGTATATTAGCTTCCGACAATCAACAATCATGTACTTTGAAGGTTAAAGTATCCTATTTCTTGCTTCTGTGAGTTGTTTCTGGTTATGTATTTTCTCTTAGTGAAAGCAAGCTCATTTAAGAAGATGGTATTACAGGGAACTGTAAAATAAGAGTAAATTACTCAAAGAAAAATTTCGGGAGGTCTCGTGGAGTTTATTCTAAACCTGGGATTAATTCTTTTTCCAGATTTCACCATCAAAGAGTGCCTTTGGTTATCCTAGTATGTGGGACTGCCTGTGTTGGTAAATCTACCATTGCAACACAGCTAGCTCAGAGATTGAATTTGCCAAATGTCTTACAGGTAATAACTTTCCCCTCAATTTCGTGGAGTTTTCCTGTGAAAGCAATTTGTCTCATAGTTTTGTTTTCTATTTCTAAATTCCATGCACACAGACGGATATGGTATATGAGCTTCTGAGAACCTCAACAGAGTATGTTATCATCTACTGCTGTACCCTTTTTTTTTTTTTTGGCAATGCTTTGAGTTATGAAAATTTACCACAATGAGCTAGAATCTCATGCACAATATACTATTAGTGCACCACTAGCATCCATTCCCGTTTGGGCACGAGACTATAGTTCACCCGAGGAGCTGATTACAGAATTTTGTAGAGAATGCAGAATTGTTCGTAAAGGTAATCTTTCTGATCCCTTTCTCGGCCTTCTTCAGTTCTATAATTTTGTTCCCCATTACCAGCAGATTCAAGCTATGCACTACATGAACCATGTCATTAGATATTTTCTGCTCAAAGTTTACTTTCAGTGCCTTTTTAGCAATTGGTCATAATTCCTGTGCTATTAATCTATTCTTTAGGCCTTGCTGGTGATTTGAAGAAGGCGATGAAAGATGGTAAGCCAATTATTATTGAGGTATGGACATATTATCGATCCTTTAAGGAATTTTTATTGTCACATAATCTTTTTGTGCAATACCACTGCTTACGAGACCGTAGGAGAATTGCCATAGATAGGATGTCGAGCATGTCAAGAATGAAGCTTCTAATTTGCATGCAGAGCTGCAAGCAAATTATTCTTGTTCCTTTTCATGAGACATGGAACAGAAATGGACCACTCTCTTATTGCTTTTTCAAAATTTGATAGTATAGTGAGCTTTAAAAGAAAAATGATAGAATAATGGAGCTTTCACTCTAAAACCAAGCTTAAAGTTTGTTCAGTGAAATAGAATCTACCTCCTAATATACCTTCTCACTCCACTGGTAATGGAAAGTTGTGATACACTATTCCTTCTCTTTTTTTTTTTTTCCTTATATTTTGTCTTGAGTGCTATTTTAGCTTGCCATCACTTCCCTATATTTTGTGCAATTTAAAATTCTAGAAGTGGTCCCTAATGTTTCCTATCAGGGAATACATCTGGATCCAAGCATTTATTTAATGGATGATGAGAACAAATTGCCTGCTGATGATCCAGCAAAGAGCAAAGAGGCAAAACCCTTACCTGTTACATCAGATGGTTATACTGCCACTCAAATGGAAAATGATCCTTCGAGTATCTGTCATAGTCATGATGAGAATAGCAATAGCTCTCTTGGGCAAGCGAACTTTGAAGAGGTTTATGTTGACCAGTTGCCTAAAATGTCAGTTTCTCTGGAATCTATGCACCTATCTGGCAAAGTCACTGAATGTAAGACCCATGTTTCATTTTATCTCTGCTTTCATTTTCCCTATCACCTCTGCAGATTTAAAAGTGCATCGTCTTTCATGGGGTCATGGAAAGAAGTCCTCCATGACATATGGTTCCATATTCTCTCATTCTAAATTTGTTCAACAAGATAAATACTGATTCCATAGAATGATTGAGACATTCATCTTGATGGCAGTATGCCTAAATGTACTATATTAGAAGATACTGCTATTCCCGTTAAAGTTCTCTTATTTGTCTTCCGATTTTTGCAATTCCAGGTCAAAATGTCAATGCTGCAGAGGAAAATGCAACTGTGGTGACTAGGAAAGAAAAGTCCGGTGCTGAACCAATAATTGTTCCTATAGTTTTGAAGATGGCAGAATTTGATCATAAGGTTTAACAGCATGTTTCATTCTCTCTTTATTCAACAATATGAGCAGTTTGCCAGTATTGTTGCCAGAATACAGTTCAGTTGATGTTTGTTCCTTGCTTGTTTGATTTTGGCCTGTAAAAGTTACAGCTTGTTACCCACACAAAACACTTTTTGGACGCCAAATGTCACATCCTGATTGATGTATTCAACTTTCTTTCTGAAACTATTAACACTGTTTTCGACAGCCTTTTGTTCCCTTTCTCTTTATGCTTTTAATTTACTATGCTATCTTTTCTTTATGAGATACAATCTTTATTTACTTCTCACTCTTATTTTCCTAAAGATAGGATAAAAATCTTACCCCTGTTCCTAAAATATATACTTATATAGCTTATGCAATCAGTCATGTTAGAGGATCAGCGTTCCAGAGAGCTTAAGTCCTGTGGAAACGGGCTGAGGATGGACATTTGGCATATGTTTAGCTCTCTGGTGTGTGAGTCGAGTCAGACACAATAAATCCCATTTATTGGACGTAATCATATTGAGAAAAATATAAACTGAAATAGATAAGATAAAATTAAGAAAAGCTGCATGGATTGGAAGTTGTATGTGAGCTCTGATGCATGTTAGGCGATTTTTTTCTCTTTGAGATTTAGCTTGCTGGACAGAAGCCACAATGTATATCTAGCATATTATTAGCATCACGCAATGTAGAAGCAGTGAAAGCTAGTATCCCTGAGACAACTCATGTTTCATAAGTGAAGAACGCGGCACAATGGTTAATATATCAAAGGAATTTGTGCGTTGACTGAAGGCAACAGTTTGAAATAATTTTTGTTCCCCATTCTCTAACCTCTTATTAGTCAAAGAAACTTCGACCAAGTGTTCTGTGTCAAGTTGGCAGAATGGTAAAAATACTAAAGGGCTTGGTGTATTAACAGAAGGAAAATAGTTGGAACATCTTTTTGCCTTGCTCCTTGAGCCTTTGCTGGTGGCAGGACTATTTCAAAAGAGACTTCTTTTCTGGGAAGAACGTTGGTATCTGTCAATTATAGCCATTTTAGGGTTTGTGTCCACTGAGCAGTGCGGGCTGAGGGGAAGAATATTACTCCTTTCCCTGGAGACACTGCTGATGCTGTAATTCGTTATATTAGTGCCTCTTAAAAGTAATTATACAGAAAAGGATTTACTTGGTTATAGGACGTTAGTTCTCCCAAGCTTCTATCAGTTACTAAGATGGCAATACCAAATCGGTTATTGGTACAAGAAGTTAACAATATTTGTGATCTTGATATGTTATTTAACATCTAGTTTTTACATGTCATACTGGTTCATTTGTCTGCAGGCATTACTGGAGGAATGGATCTCAACACGGACATTTAGTGGTAAATGTCTTCTTGAGGTATGACTAATGACTTCTTGTATATTTGTTAATAAAAAAGTATAATATGAATATGCATCTAGCTGATGAGTAATGGTAGGACATGGAAGTACATATCTGGGTTTTCTTTGAAGATGCAATCTTGCTATTAAGCGTTAACGAAAAAGAGTTACTGATGAGGACAAAAAAGAGTTACTGAGCAGATGTCCAGGTTTCTATTTGTGATGGGTAAGGCTAACATGTCACCTTAGATTTACATCAAAGGATCTGTGTGATTGCTGAAACATATTCGGTGAAGGCAGAGAAATGGATAAAGCAGGCAGCTGTCCATGTGATTTTCTCTACAGGGACAAATTAAGTTTTGGGTGATGAAGGTACTTGTGGGTATAAGCGGTAACAAGGAAAGGTGTGGTTCATTTTTGTTGTGAAGTGTGGCACACCCACAACATGTGGATACAGTGACCCTATTGTATATGGCCACTATATCATGCTCATGCAATGCATGGTTCATCTCCAATATTTTTTAGTTAATACTTAGGTGATAAACTTAATGGTTATTTATCTTCATAGTTTTGCATTATGAATTTTTTTTTTTTTTGGGGGGTATTATGCATGAGTTGTGTAATGACGACCTTCTAACTTTCATGTCTTTGACATTGTAAAGTTTTTATAAAATTGTATATTTAATAATGATATTAGTGTACTTTCATGCAATAGTTGTAGTTTTCTTGGCTAATAAAAATTAAATGAACTGTTGAGACTATAATCAATTAATACTGGTTGATCATTAATGCACTTTAATTGATACATGATACAAGTTTACTATATTATATATAGTTACATCTTGCTGCTCGAAAATATAGATTGAAGGGGAGAGAAACTATTTACACTGAATTCTGGATGGCATGACGTGTTGTAGCATACAAAGCAGCTTTCCTTTTTGGACGTTAGTTCTTGTTTGGTCTAAATCATAGGTACTAATGAAGATCCTCAGATAAAGAAATGCTCTGGAGGACTAAGAGTCATAACAAAGGAAAATAAGGCTTTCTTCATGTATCGATATAATATTTGCAGGATAAAACATAACATTACTAAAACTTGACTCATTTCAATGAATTCATGATGGCTCACGTTAAGCAAAATTGCGTTTTCATCACTGATATTTTCTAGTAATTGTTCTTGACATGAAAGGAGAAGACTGCAGGCAATATTTCCTCTTTCTGGGAATTTCACATGCTGTACATCTTTTGGAATTGGCCTTTAAGTTGTAGTCCCTGGACATGTTTCTCCACTCTTTTTGTCTCTCTTGACTATAAAACTAGCGTCTGTACGTACTGTTTGATTGACGTGAAGGTCGTGAAGGCAATAAAAAAAAATTTAGACAACCTTGAAGGTGAGAAAAGAAAAAATAAGATTAACTTGAAAAGTATCAATTAATTGAATGGTTTGTCAAGTTGATGCTTCATTGCAATTTTCTTGGCCTGCTTATGTCTCATGTCTGTTTATCTTGCCGTGATGACTCACCTTCCTTTTCCATAGTCTACAGAGAGTGCTAATTTGCCAGTCCTAAGTCAATCCAATAGTCTAGTTGATATATTATCGGCTTTTTCCCTGGTTTAGGCATGCTGATGTCTATTGTTCTTTAGTTTCCTGTTGTTATGGCCGATTTCATATCACAAGCATTTTTTGTAACTTTATGCTAATGTTCTTTTCTTCATTTGTTATTGCTTACTGGATGTTTGCACCTTCATGGTTTGTCTATTTGACAGTTTTTTCTGTCCTTTGCAGGACAAGGATAGGCTGATAGGCAACTTAAAAACTATTCAAGATTATCTTTGCTCATTTGAAACCCAGGTTTGCAGATTCATGAGTTACTGTTAGTAAAACTAGGTGCTTTCTACTCTTTATTCCTATACTATATGTGTTTGGACCAATCATCATGGCTCTACCAAGCATAAAACTCTTTTGCTGTCCAAGCTAATCCATTAGTGCGAAACCTAAAGAGACCAAGTAGTCAATTCTTTTGATGGTGTGGTTCTTGGTGTTCTTGGTTAGAAAGGTCACATAGAGGAAGTGTAACATGCAAAAGTTATAGTATTTGTAAAGGTCGGAGAAACCACTATTCTATATTTGGTCTTGCATTTTTCTGCATCTCAATTCATTTTGTTCTGCCACAGGGTTTGACAGTTGTCAATATATCTGCAACAACTTTCCCGCAAACATTAGATTATCTTCATAATTATCTTCTTCAGGTATTTTCTCCGCCATTGCCTTCTCATGTTGAACAGTGGGGTCAGATGTATTACACACACTTGGAAGCATGTTCACGTGCATGATACACAAAGTAGACTAGATTTTGCAGTGAGTGGTTTTGGTTAGCGGATGTCTTGTTTGGTTTGCCACATTCTCTTTTGAAGAATCTGAGTGAATATGAAAAGGGTTACAATCATTATATTTCTTTTGCAGACTTGGAATGAAATCTTATCTTATTATACGCAATGACATAGCTGGTGATGTCCCCTTCCTATTGACTCTGGAAAAAGTAACATTTAGTAGATTATATCTGCAGCGTATGAATGAAACTATAAATATTCAGACTCTTGCTTCTACGATACTGTTGAGCTTGGGAACTTGCGGAATACTATTATTGGTAACTTTTGCTTCAAAATAAGATCATTCTGAGGGCCTAAAATTTTCTCTCTGCTCATTTCAATTCCCCTTTGCAGTGTATCGAGCAAGATATTTCATCATCTTCACGCAAAATTGGGAGGCACACGGTGGAAAAGTAGTTAGGGATTGGATGATAGTTTGAGCATTTTCTGTTGTGAAAGTCTCTTAACAGAAGATGTTTCATGTTGAGAGATCATTACAGTCAAAGATGCTAACTTCTAGTTCCTGTTCTCCTGCGGTACGGATATTATAGCATTCAGGCAGTTGCCTGTATCATACTTAGCACTTATAGTACTCAAACTAACATATACAGCGGCAACAAGAAAATAATGGCATATTTTTCTATTGTACTTTAATGTGCATACGGCAGAAGAAAGTCTGAGATTCTATTGAAGGATAGAGCTATTGTGTTGGACGTATATATAGTTCTATATTGTATCACTTGATCATTGCATGTTGCGTGCTGTCTCTGTGTTTCATCCCATTGTTAGTAGCAGACTCTTTGTGCCTTTTTTCAATGCATCTAATTTTTTATGCAGGCAATATGTGAGATCGCAATCTGATGAGCAAAATGTTAGAGACCAACTGAAGTAGCCTCAATGCTGCGCTGGAGGCTTTCTACAGGTAGCAGATTGCCTTAAAATTGTTCTTCCCTTGCCCATGGGAAAGCTCAGGCAAATGCTTCCTTCAGAGGCGATAGCAGTAGAATTTGTATCAACGCGAGTGAAAATCAGTGCGCAGTTTATGCTCATTGGCAGCTGAAGCGGTTGTGGGACATGATTGATTGTACGAATGCTTCATTTCACGTTGTAGTTTGTGGCCACTGAACTGGAACATTGCTATGCACAAAATGATGAAACAGCCGTAGTCTTTGCTTGAGTGGTTAGATTGGATATCAAATGCGGGCTGGTGAATGGATTCTCAAGACAAATTGAACGGTTGTTAACGGGGAGTTAAGATACAGAGATGATCGTCTGATGATGTGAAACGCGCCTTGTTGGCCCATAAGCTTAAGCAAATTCTGTTAGCACCTTCACTTGTTCGTCGGTGCCACTCTACTCGAGAAAAATTTCTCCTGTTCCGATAAGAGTTCAGTTCACACGTCATCGCCCGGCTTATATGTGCTGTTAGGTGTGGTGCGACCTACATGGGATTGACCTTATATTTACCTCCTCCTTCTTTTTTATCCAGTTCTATCCTATCCTATTTTAGTATATAGGCCATATTGTGTACAAATTACGAAATTCTGCTGCTCCTTCACGCATTGCCATCCACTCCTCTTGAAGGTGAGGATTTAAATCCTTCCATCTCTTTCTTTCTAGATAAGAAGAGTGACCACTGGAGCAATCTCACAGTGATTGGATTCACCTTATCTAGCAGGTATATGAATTGCGCTTAAATGTATCGACATGTGATACTTGTTTTTGCTCCGTAGATTATCAAAAGAAATAATTTCACTATCAATAATAGTTTATATCTAAATATTCGTTTATTCATTTTTTTTTGTTAGTGATATAAGTGACTATTTAAAAAAACGTTTTTCAAATAATTCATTTTTCGCGAACAAATGGAGCTTGAATTGCAATTTTCTTTTGTGATCCTTGTTTAGAGAGAGATCTTTGTCCCTAGGTCAGCCGGTGGTAGTGCATATCATTTGAATTCTCTCTAAAGGTATGTGCAAAAGTAATGTGTAGGCTTTTTTTTCTCAATTTTTTTTTATAATTCGAAGAGAAAATTCAAATGTGTTTCTCAAGACTGTTTATTGTATCATTAGGAATGTAGTAGTAGCTTATGCAAGCAAAATCTGGTCATCGGCTTGGTGGCTTCGACGTGCGAATTGGATGGATGTGGGCGAGCAATTTCCTTCCTCGGCTTGGTCTGCCCACTTAGCCCGCTCAGGCGCAATCACTAGCGAAAAGAATTTAGTGATTTTCGATTATGGACGCCATAGATAAGAACTAGAGGCTCCCAACAACATTTTATAAGATTATGACATCATTTGATAATGAACAGTGACACATGGAGACGTCGGAAATAAAGTCTATTGGAATGCATATAACGTGAATAAAGGCTCCGTATATTTGTAAAAAATAAATAATTCAGAAAATATCTTCATAAAAATAATCGCTTGTATTATTGGAAATAATTAATCAATGAAAAATATTATCATTATCGAGAATAATTTATATTTTAATATTTTCATCAATGACAAAAATATTTTTTTATTCATTCACCTCTTAAACGATCATATTTAAGAAAATATTTTTTTAATCATTTATTTTTTGGGAAACGATCATAGCCAAATTGAGAACACTGTCGTTAGCCGCACGATGCATAAAGCACGTTTATTCAGGCACCGTGACCAGCCGGAAAGGCATGATCTGGAGGGACAAAAGGAACAGTGCCGAACCGGGGAGACCGGGGCGGTATAATCGTCAAATGGAAAAGAAGACAGGGGCATAATAGTCCCGAAAAAGAGGAGAGATGATGGTGACATGGCCGTCTTAGTCGTGCATGGCGGTTTCTCCTCTTTCACGAACTTCGTCACCTCTCTCTCTCTCTCTCTCTCTCAGGTAATTCTCTGCTCGTTAGATTCAGATCTGAAACACCGGTGGGAACCGACGCGATTCCAATTCAATTTGTGAGGAGAAGGCGAAGAAGGAGATGGCTAACGTGTCCCCCTTGCCAAGTACAAGCTCGTCTTTCTCGGGGATCAATCGGTCGGCAAGACAAGCATCATCACTCGCTTCATGTACGACAAGTTCGACACCACTTACCAGGTCCGGATTGCGATTCAATCTGTTTCTTTGATCGATCGTTTTGGCTCATCGCTCGCCCCATTACGTGCATGTACATGATGTGTGTGTGTGTGGTGGGATTCTGTTGATGTTAGGACCTGGAATTCCACCTTTTGTGACGTTCGATGTAGGGCGCCTTGTTGAATGTGGTGCCGATCGCGTGTGATGCTTGAAAATGGAATGTGGTCATCCGAGAGTTTCCAGAGATGACGTTCCTACGAACGTTTTTCAGATCTCGAGGCCTGTTATTGCATCATCATCGGGTTACGCAGAAGACCCTCGACTTTGCTAATGGCTTTTTCTGGACTGAACTTTGATGAACATGACCATATTCTGCCGAAAGGAAAAAAAAAATGGTTCAAGTGCGCGAAGGATACCAATTTAATAAGCATGTGATGATGGCTCTTTCTAAAAGAGCCAGTACATCGACTAGGAGTGAATCGTAGTGGTCAAAGAGAAAGCTTTTCCATAAAAACAACTGGCTGGTTATCAAAAGTGGCTACTTGCTTCAGTGTTCAGTGTTTTACGTATTACTATCATCACATTCAGATGTCATGAACTTCAGCATCCAAATGTGAAAAGGAAAATGGAAACGTTATTTAGTAGGATTCTTTTGAGATCGGATTCCTGTTCTGTGACATGAATAGGCTCACTTCTTAAGCTGTGTGAACTGCAGGCTACCATCGGAATCGATTTTTTGTCGAAGACCATGTACCTTGAGGATCGGACAGTGCGATTGCAGCTTTGGTAGAGTACCCAGCCTCCTGAGTCCTGCTATTTTGTATACCTGACATGCAAATTTGTCTGAATTGAAATGGGTAATACCAGGCAACATTGATTCTGATGGGCAAAAAAGGTGTAGTATCTTATAAATACTGAAATTAATCCAATCTTAAAGCGATAATGGAGGTAAAAGAAAACGTGAAAATTGCCCATGTAGTGCTGGTCTTGCAGACCAAGAAAATGTTGCACTTGGATACATTCTTTTC
>JAGVVM010000177.1:0-49379 GCA_019149425.1 Psidium friedrichsthalianum
GATAATGATTTTGTGAGAATGTCGGCAAGTTGATCATGGGTGGAAATATGGGAGACTCGCTTCTTGTTGGCTTTAACAAGCTTCCAACAAAATGGTAATCTATCTCAATGTGTTTCATTCGAGAATGGAAAACGGGATTTGCACAAACATAAGTGGCACCTATGTTGTCGCAATACAAGCTTGGTGCCATGTCCATGTGAATACCAAGTTCTTGAAGCAAAGATTTTACCCAAATGAGTTATGTCGAGGCCATGGCAATGGCTCGATATCCTACTTTGGTAGATGACCATGCAACTGATCGTTGTTTTTGAGAATTCCAAGAGATAGGATTAGCCCCAGTATAAATGACAAAACTTGAAGTAGATGTGCGATCATCAATGTTTCCTGTCCAATCTGAGTCGGTGTAGGCATGAAGCACAAGTTTTGTGTCGCGTCTCAAGTGCAGCCCATAGAATAATGTTCCCCTAAGATAACGTAAAAGCCGTTTTGCAGCTGTCCAATAGGTTGTGGTCGGCTTATGTATGAATTGAGATAGCTTGTTTATCGTAAAACTAAGATCTGGGTGAGTAATGTTGAGATATTAAAGTGCACCAATGAGCCTTTGAAATTCTATAGCATTAACTGGTGACTATTTGTCATGGACTAAAAGAGACTGACTCATGGCTAATGGTGTCCCTACCTCTTTTGCATCTCCCATCTTGAAGCGTTCAAGTAGCTCTTTGATATATTTGTGTTGAGAAAGAAGTAAGCTAGTTTTTGTAGGGATGACTTCAATTCCCAAAAAGAAATTCAGTGGCCCAAATCTTTGATTGAGAATCGATTAGAGAGAGCGGTGATGAAGTCCGAAACAAAATTCTGGTCACTTCCTGTGATAATGAGATCATCTACATAGACTAGAATATATGCTTGAATGCCACCATGAGAGTCAATGAACAGTGAACTGTCATTCCTTAAATTGACAAATGAATTTACGAGAAGAAATGAACTTAGCTTATTGTACCAAGCCCGCGGAGCCTGCTTTAACTCATATATGGCTTTGCGAAGTTTGCAAATGTGTGTTGGGTTTTTTGGGTTTTTAAAACCAGGCGATTCCGACATGTAGACCTCATCTTGGAGAGTTCCTTGGAAGAAGGCATTGTTGACGTCCATTTTTCTTAATGTTCATCCACATATTAGAGCCAAAGATAAGACCATTCGAATGGTATTTGGTTTGATGATCAGGCTAAACGTATTGGTGTAATCAAGGCCTGGTCATTGGTGAAAACATTTGGCCACAAGACATGCCTTGTACCTCTCAATACTACAATCTGCACATCTTTTAATCCCCATTTGCAACCTACAACATTGAAAGATTGATCAAAATGTATTAGTTCCCAAGTCCCATTATGAATAAGGGCATTGATCTCAGTTGACATTGCTTCATGCCATTGAGGATCATACATAGCTTGTGTAATTCCTGTTGGTTCTATAATCGGTGGAAGTGGATGTTTGGTGGTGATGTGGTTGATTTATTTGGACTTGAAAATATTGTTTTGTAATCTAGTGGTCATTGTGTGAGCTCGTGGAGGTGGATTTATGGATTATGATGATTGGTCATTGTCGATGGTTGGAAGTTGGGTTTCAAGTGAGTTGGAAGAAGGAAAATTCGGGGTGTTTGTTGCACGTTGATTTGGGGCAATGGATGCAAATGCATGAAGTGGGTTTTCAATAGGTGGCATTTATTGAGATTGATTTGAAGTTTGGGAAACCGATGAGGATGTAGCATGGGCTGAAATGCTGCTCTAAGGGGGCACTTGTGCAAGTGATCCAATGGTTGGCAACAAGACTGGGAAAGAAACGGTAGGTGGCAGAGGTGAACTTTGAGAGGATGACCCGACACTTTTAGAGTTGAGAAGTGTTTTGTATGGAAATGTGTTTTCTTCGAATACCACGTGACACGAGATATAAAGACGATTATTTTGTGGATCAAAACATTTGTACACACTTTGTGACAACGATTACCCTAGGAATATACATTGACGAGAACGGGGCACAAGTTTATTTGTGTTGTATGGGCGTAACCACAGATAACAGAGACAACCAAATGTGCGAAGTTTTTTATAATTGGGAGCAATTTGGAATAGTATTTGAAATGGTGAGTGCATGTTTAGAACGGGTGTTGGCAAACGATTAATTAGCTATGCGGCAATTTGAAAAGAATATGCCATCACCAATGATGATCTCTTCGTGGCCTTCATACTCTGAGTGCGTGGTGAGATTGTTGAGGTTACTTGTGACGTGGTGTGATGCTCCCTAGTCTAGTAACCACTTTTGTTGAGGTTGCTTTTGGCATATAACTGTTGCAACATGAGTAGTAGACTCGCGAAGATTGTTTTGGATTTGAAAACAAGATTTGGCCGAGTGTCCATATTGGTTGCAAAATCGACATATTGGACGAGACTCTCTGTTGTCATGATTAGAATACCTTCTATGAGAAGATCCATTGTGTTGGTTAGATCGGGAATAATTTTGATGACGGTTGCTGCAATTGTTGCGCTAGCAGGAATTGCTTCCTGTACCACGGGTTCTATTGCTGTAGTGGGTTGTGACTGGTGCTGCTTCAAGTTTGATTTCTTCTAGTTTCAATTGAGTTTCATAGGCCACTCACTTGTCATGTATTGCTTCAAAGCTGATTGTGTTTTCACGAGCCCTAATCGCTACTACGATTTCTTTGTATTCCATCCCAAGTCCCCGAAGTGCATGGATGACTAAATCATCATCAGAGAGAGGAGTGTCAATGATTGCTAATTCATCCGCAAGGGCTTTAAGTTCTTGCAAAAAATCTAAAACAGAACATGAGTTTTAGCGAGCGATAGAGAGCTGATCCTTGAGATGCATAACTCTTGATCGCGATTTGTTTGCATATAAATTCATGAGTTTTGCCCAAGTAGCATGTGATGAATTGCAAGAGGCAATGAGAGGAATCACGGCTTTCGATATGGACGCAAAAATTGCATGGAGCAAGAGTTGATTTCGACAAATCCAGGTCGTTGCAGTTGGATTTGGCACCGTTTGATTTTCAATTGAAACGATGAGAGGCAAATAAACTGAAGTCCCGTCAACGAATCCCATTAAATCCTAACCAATGAGCAACGCTTGAAATTGAGTGCACCAAGAGGGATAATTGGCAGCGGAGAGCTTGAATGGCAATTGGACATCTGCCGAGATTGAAATTAGGCCATTAGGTGTGGTTGCCACGGCTGGACGATGCAGAAGGTTGCTGAAAAAAAAAAAAAAGAATGTTCGGATTAAGAAGGCTCTTAGGAGCAGAAGGCTCTGATACCATATAAGAAAAGACTCAAATGTTTGTGAATGATTTTCATAACTTTCATTTATAAATTGTACATATTTATAAAAAGAAGAGAAATACAAACTTTGGTAGAGAGAAAATCAAGCAATGCCAACTTACCTATAATTACAAAAATCAAGGAATGCCAACTAATCTACAATTGGTAAGCTAATTTGAAATTCAAAAAAGATATCAAAAGATTTCATATCTTTACAAACCCTTCTAATTGTCCTTTGGATGCAGAGAGAACGGGGAGTTTGTTCTCGTCGAAAGACAGCAAGCTCAACAAAGAATTCGCAGTTTGCCGGTTCAATGACTCTGATCCCTCATGTTGAAAGTGTAGAGTGAACACATAGAAAGGTGTTATCTTTTTGCCCGATTTGAAATGTTATCGATCCTTAGCTCTCGTGAACGCGTGGCGAGTGTGCGATTGCATTTTGGGCCTTTTCGCGCAATATGGTATTTCGAAATTCGTAAAATAATGCGACTGATTGTAATTAACAGCTAGCGCAAATAAGGAAACAGAGTAGAAACGTACCTTAAAAATGTCAAATTCAAAGGTTGTGGCATGCCAATAGTGAGAAATTACCGTTGTGCCATATACTCAAAATAACAGTGCTTGCTTTACGAATGTGCTTTTTGCTAAGTGAATTTCACTTTTCACTTGACTTCCTGAAGTTTCCATTTTCAACTTCGACGATTTGTCCCCGATTTCAGCTACTTTTTTTTTTTTTTTCGATACCTGAACGATCGCAAACCACCCTTGATGGTAAAAGATTATTGAAGAATATGTCTGTAGCCTCCAACGTGTCGTCATAATAAATGTAATTTAGGATTTTTTGCGAGACAAGAAAAGATTTATTTTTTACTGAACCTACGTACCACCAAAGATGCGTCTCTAAATGCATGTAAAATCTGCTGAAATAAATTGACAGTATTTCATTTCTTACAATTGCAACTACGCATTGCAAGGAAAGTAAATGTTCAAGATGCAAATAAGCTTTCAAAGTTCATCATAATTAAATGCTTTACGGGTCGTCTCATATCTTGTAGTTGAACTTTATCCCCAAAACATAAAAAGCTTTTTATATGGCCTTACAAGATAAGTGAAGAAATTGAAAAAAAAAAAGAAAAAGAAATAAGAAATGTGTAGAACGGAAAAATAAGTATTTTACGTCGGTCGCAGTACTAAAACCGTAGCAAAAGAGTTGACCTTAAAATTAAGTCATCTCTCTCTCTCTCTGTGAAGGTTATGCCTGCTTAGTTGAAACTGTAGGGCCCATCTTTTTACGGTGACTCCCTCGCACCCGATTCTCCGCGGTGTGCCGTTACTCTGCTCCACAGAATTGAGCACTACAGGTTCAGATATGGTTTTTCCTGCGCTTATCTTCCACTTTTTCTAAATGATAGACTGATAGAGAAATTAACTCTGATTCTTTGATTTTGATTTTGCGATGTTAGGGGTGTTTCCAATTTTTTTTGTCGGATTGTTTCGATGGCGATGGCTAGAATTTGGAGGTTTATGTTTTTGTAGTGGTTACCATGACTAGCCCGCCAGGTGTTCGTTAAAATTCCCAGGAGAAAATCGAGTTGAATGTCTCCCTGGATAAGCATCTTTTGCGAATGTATGCTAGAGATGACAACGGTATGTTAGAAATGATGTACAGAGGACCTTAAACGAGCACAGCATTACTGATTCTGCAGCTGCACTGGTGTTGCATAGTGTCATGCTTTTAGTTCCTGGTCTGAACTCAATTTGGGGGAGGTCTTCTTGTCAGGCTGTGGACGTCCGAGTCCACGATCTAATTTTGTATTGGCGTGTGATGACAATGTGCTAGGTTGGTGGGTCAACTATACTCTACATCGGGCTGTGAATCACATTGAAGCACAATTTTTCCCATTTCAACAGTTTGTGCTAGTTTTGACTGGAGAAATCTGTGGTCTCCTAGTGAACATGCGGGCTCACTCGAGTGCGTATGCTAAAAAAAAAAAAAAATCCTCTTTTTGGAAAATGTTTCCACTTTAAAATTTGGAAGTCATTTTTCCTTATTTTTTAAGCTTGGTATTTTCTGGTTGATTGAAGTCATTTTCCTTTGACCAGCTTATTTTCCCACATCAAATGCTGAAAAATGGAAAAAAGAACTTTTTTTTTTTTGGGTAAGGTAGGAAAAAAGAAAGAACTTTTCTGGATTTTTTGTGGTAAACAAAATGGAAAAAAGAACTTTTCTGGATTTTCTTCCAAATAAGGGTTAATACTGCGAAAAATCCTAAATTGATACATCTGTAACAAATTTATCTCAAATTATTTTTTGACTACGAAAAAACTCCAAACTAGTACATTTATGATAAATTTATCACAAATTATTTTTTTAATTGTCAAAAATCTCATACTGATACATCTGTGACAAATTTAGCTTAAATTAATTTTTATTACCACAAAAATCCAAATCATTATGCCTGTAACAAATTTATTTTTTGTTAAATTGGATTAATATCACGAAAAACCCTAAATTGATACATTTGTGATAAATGTATGATAAAAACTCCAAAATGGTATACCTGTAAACTGCCACGTGCCATTCAACTCAGCAATTTGACGTTAAATTTAACGAAAACTAACGGAGGGTAAATTTATCACAATTGTATCCATTTGAGGTAAATTTATCAGTTTAGAGTAAATTTATCACAAGTATATCAGTTTAGAATTTTTAGTAGTTAAAAAAATAATTTGGGGTAAATTTATTACATGTGTATCAATTTTCCATGGTATTAAACCTCCAAATAAATGGTGCCCAAGTCCAAATCAATTTTTCTCCAAATAAGTTTTGTAATTTTTTCTTCTATTTAATTTTTTTCTTGGTTTTCTAATTCTCACCCGACCTTCTTTCTTTGATTTTCCCGGTCTAAAGCTCCTTCCTTTTCCTCCACCATAGGCGAACTTTGAACTCCATCGACTGCCACTTTCAAAATCACCACTGCTCATCCTTCATCCGACGCCAGCACCAGCAAGCTTTAACCAATGGAAGATAGGCACCTGCCAATGGAGGCGACGCCCAGAAGAAGTTCTTCCTAAAAGAGCCTAGCGAGCCGAAGGTGACGGAGACCGGCGAGTGGAGGCGACGTACTACCACCACCGACCGAAGTCATGGAAACTGATAACGTCACTTTGGGCGAACGATTCTCTCCTGAGGTTCTGGGTTTTATGCAGCTCGCTATAGACCAGGTAACGGCTGGCACAGCCGAATTGTGATAAGTTCATGTAATATTTGAGCTGAAGTTTGAACGCAATTCGTTTGGTGCTATAATTGCGTGGAAACTTGAAGAATGTATGGTTGAATTTTTTCAAGAGACGTCGGATAACCGATTCTTTGTAAGTGTTGTCTGCGGATACTTGGTAGTGCATCCAGTGGTAGTCGACATTACACGCTGCAAAATCAGCAACAATCCTCAGAACTTATAGGTTTTCTTTCTCTCTTTTTCACCGGTGGCACTTTCTTGAAAGTAGGTGAAGTCTAGGTTTAAAGGAAAAAACAAGCAAGGCAGAGTGCAACAAAGGGAAGTTGGGTGTACATGGAGAGGTTCAGTCCCTTTTTCGGGCAAAAGATAGAGCCAATCCAGATGCTGTAGGCTGGGGGGGAGGGAGAGATGGATTTGGGTGCTTTTGAGGTGTCTAGGAAATGTGGACGTGTAGTATGTGCTTATCATAACGATTTTCTGCAGGCGATAGGTTTGCCAGGACAATTGAATTGCTAGAAGCTTCATTCCTAGGATAGGATTCTTTGTTAGGTTTCATGAGGTGCTTGAAGAGTCAAAAGTCAAAACCATAGGGATGAAGAGGATGCAATGAGAGGGCAAGCCACTAGGAAAGGTTGCTTGACAGTCAAGTCCTTTTACCACCTTTTGATTTGGCACCGAGGGAGAATTTTAAACCAAAGTTACTTGGAGCATGAGAATAATGTGAACATTGGTTGTGCCCATGGATAGCTGGTTAGGTGGGTAGTTTCTTTGGCCCTGTGGCTCGTGGATATGGAAAAAGGAAAAATCACGAGAAATACAAAATATAGATAAGTTATTCAGTAGAATAGAGACAAAATCACTTGAAGCTGATCGTCAATTATGATTTTTGAGGGCTTGAAAACATTTTTAGGGATCTCTCTTTATCCTTATGCACCCGAGCGTTGGTAGAGGAAAATGACCCAGAAGCTAAAACTCCAGGAAGCTTCTTGAATGTTTGAGGGAATCTTCAATAATGAAAGAAAAACTTCTGAGGTACCCATGATAGGACAGACTGGAATGAGCAACATGTAGTTCTCAACTTAGTTCTTGTTATTGCTGTAATGTTGTTAGAGCCATATCATTTTAACCTTTAGGTGGGATTTGCATCTGTATTACAGGACAAATATGTGGTCATAATCATTGCTTGGAAGTTAGTGACCAGTACATTATACAGGACCGGCAAATCTCGATCATTTCACTATGAGTCATGCATTCTTTCATTAGTAGTTGTTTATGGATATTTCTACTGCTGGCAACGTGATGCTGATTTCCTCTTGAATTTGCTTTTATGCTTGCGTGCATGAGAGAATTTCTGACTCTTATTCTCATATTTTTCTTATTCTCATATTTTTTCTCCTAACAAGTAACAAGACCTATTTTTTTTTTCTTGTATAAGGCAAAGCTTGCGTTGGACAGCCTTGAAGTTCCAGTTGGGTAAGACACTGGTTTTCAGCAACCAGGTGCATTTGCATATATGTTACGTTATTTCCTATTAAGAAGATTAGTATTTCAGTCTTAATTAGTGAACGTTTCATATTGGACTCTTTGATTGAACAGCTGTGTGATTGTTGAGGATGGAAACGTTATTGCGGCAGGAAGAAACCGGACTAACGAGACGCGGAATGTATGTCTATCATTGTTTCTCCACCCCCTTCTATAGATTTTGGCCAACAGCACTTTGTTATTGTTCCAAATTGATACCCTCGAAATCCACTCATAGTTTATTGTGATCGTTTTATGTTTCTCCCTTAATAAGTATTATTAGATAATAAAATAATATATCTGATCAAATCGTTAATAAGTTGAATTTTCTAATAGTCTACTTCTGTAAATAGTCATGAGGTGACAATACATCGTTATAATGATTTATGCATAGTAATGAGTAGTTGATGTAAAAAGTATATGGCCCTTTTAGTATATTGTGGAGCTTAACAAAAAGACAAAGGCACCTTGCTACAGGGATATATTTACAAATACCATTAGAAAGGGTGGAGCTGGCTGATATAAGAAGCCTCTTTTTCCATTGAGATTCTCAGCAACATAGGCGAGCAAAACTTGTTGACGTAATGTAGTGTATGCCTTGATCAATCTTATATATAATCTAATCAGTTCACTTGAACGAGAAAACATTTCTCATGAAATGCATTTCCAAAAGTTCTGTTGAAAACTACACTATGAGCAACTGTCTCTCTGATAAAGCTCCAATGTTTGATATGCTTGCTTTGTTTTTCTCCCTGCGCTTTCATAGGCAACGAGACATGCAGAGATGGAAGCTCTTGATGTTCTTCTTGTACAGTGGCAGAGGACTGGATTTTCGACTGCAGAAGTTGCAGAGAAGTTTTCAGCATGCTCCCTTTATGTGACATGTGAACCATGCATAATGTGTGCAGCAGCATTATCGATCATTGGTATATCTGTTAATCATACTGAAAAAATACTGAACTCTGCTAAAATTTGTTTATTTATATATGGTTGGATGACTCTTACCCTTTTTAGGTATAAAGGAAGTATACTATGGCTGTGCAAATGATAAATTTGGAGGCTGTGGCTCAATACTGTCATTGCATTCAAGTAGCTCTGAGGCATGCATTAGGTCAGTTTCTGGACTTGCTTTTGTTGATGGTTTTGCTTCTACATAGCTTTACTTTGAAATTGTGACATATGACAATTGACAACTAAAGCTTACATGATGTTTATGATTCCTTAAGTTGATAACTGATGGATTTGTAGTGATTCTGTATGTTGTCACACGTCGAATATTGTAAAACTTAACCATGAAAATAAATGGAGGTTTATAGAACTAGTTGCATCTTTTCTGTCCTTTCCTTCGTATAAGGGAAAGGAAGTGGTGTTTTTGAAAGCATCAAGAAGTCAAGTTTATATTCATTGTTTCTTTTCCCCCTTTGTTTCCTTTTCCTTAATTTCTTTGTGACTTGTTATACATCTCCATATTTTCTATTTGCCCTAAAAATTTTACAGTTTGGGAAGTGTTGCAAGTTAAGCTAACATTAGTTTCTTTTTTCCTTTCCTCTGCCTCCTGTTTCTTTATCTTTTCTTCCCGACTGTTGTCACTGCAGTGAGATTCTGTCTTTAATGTTATCATGTTTAAATCGAGAAATATAGTATCTTCGAAGAAGTATGATATTTTAACTAGGAGGAAATTTTAGCTTTCTGATATGCCATGGGCAATAAACGTGATGAAGAAATCTCTTTTCTCTTCTAATAGTTGCAATTGTCTCTTCTTGCATCCATGAGAGCTTGGGCTTGCTAAATTGTGGTGTATGGCTTGTGTTTCCAGTATGATTTTTCATCTGTCTGATGCTGTCATGAGCTAACATTTCATGTTCCTAAGCTTGTACAAAACTCATCAATTTTTTTACTCCGACGTTGTTGACATGAAGTTAAAACGTAGTGAAACATGTTCTGTTTCATTGTGATTTGAGCAGTACATGAAGTTGGTAATCTAGATTAAGGGCATTGCTTTTCTGTTCAATGTGTTTGTTTTGGAAGAACAAGCTCAAGTACTGGGGAAGAGGCAAGAGATGTACAAAGGATGCATCTAAACAAAAAGTTAAGGAAAAAAAAGTAAACCATGAAATATCATACTTTTAGAGCGTGAAATTTATAATCATGTTGCGATTAATAACCTGGTTATGTGCCAAAAGCATTCTGGGACGATTCTGCCTGATTTATGAATGTTGATGACCTTTTCTTGTTTCTCTTGCAGTATTGGGAATTCTGGATCAAACGGTTTCAAATGTCGTGGAGGTATAATGGCATCAGAAGCAATTTCTCTTCTGCGGGATTTTTATGAACGAGGAAACCCTAATGGTATAAATGGCAATCAACCATTTTAACCTGTTAAACTGTCTGTTTGAAAGAATGTTATTATGCTGCAGTTTGCATCTATTTACATTAGATAACCTAAGGGAAATGTTAGGTCGTTTTCCATGGCCCTGTAGGTTAATATACATTTAAGAGGCTTTTATGAGCATAATAGTGAAATTCTACTTTTGAACCGGAGTTTTCTTTATCAATCAATGAAGTGGAGCATTGTGCCTGCTGGCACCATCTTCTGAAAGACCCTTCCAGAAAATTTTTATCTTTTAGAGCCTAATACGACAGTCTTCCTGGCAGTGATCCACTTCCATATTGATTAAGAAGAAGTCAGGAAGCCTCTTTTTAATTTTACTTTCAATCCATTCTCTCAACCAGCTATAGAAAAAACTGTAGCTGGGGCTTTCTGTGGTTGCAGATCTTGCTGAACAACTCACTCTGTCTCTCTGTCTCTCTCTGTCCCTGTCTCTGTCTCTCTCTGTTGCACACTTGTCCATAGTAAATCCATATGTAAGTTGTTTGCTGCAGTGAGGATATGTTGTTGTATCCTTGGTCTGGAGAATTATCTGCACACTCATATAAATAAAGCTGGCCCAATGGAATGGTTCGTTATGACTAAGGGTTAGTGAAATTACAAGCATAGAACTAGTGGGTCATTGGTTGGATAAGAACCCATTCGGAAGTTTTTTCCATCAGGGATAAGTGGCTCAAGATTGCTTGAGATGGTGCATACACTTTTTTTTTTTTTGGTCAAATGGTGCATACGTTTATCCATACCAACTTTAAGTATGGTTGCTTGTGTGGATCAGTTCTCAGCCTTATAACGGTTGCTATGAATAGGTGTAGAATTGGCCCAGTAAAAAAAAGGTAGAGTTTCAGATGCCCCATCTTTTGTTTTTTTGGCTAATTTTCGGATGCCCTGCTTATCATATGTAGATTACCTCTAGACTACGTATACCTAGCCAGATTGCCATTTGAAAAGGGTGATGTCATGCCCTTGGTTAAGTAAAAATACGAAGTGCAGTATCTTAATAGTTCATAATCCATTGGTTAGACTTGTTAGAGAGAAATACCTTCTATTGTGATCCCGATCGTGAATTACTAATCGTATATGGTTCGTGGTCGAGAAATTGTCCAATTTGTGCTCCTCAGTTGCAAATATCTTAAGAGACTGTTGGACCATAACCCTTTCAGGCCTCTGAAATAATTAGTACACTTTGCAAACTCATTACATAATGAAAAGATGGCCTTAAATAATGTTTCTTTGCAATGATAAATCTTGTTGGTTCATGTCTTTTCTTGTTTTGTTGAACTTGTTAATTGAAGTATCCTCTCTCTTCTCCTTTTTTCCCCTCCTTTTACATTAATTTTCTATTTGTGACATTGTGGAATCTATGATTTGTTCATATAGATGTGTGTGTGTGTGTGTGTGTGTGTGCTGAATGCTCATATTTGATTTTCAGCTCCAAAGCCTCACAGGTCACGGGTTTCTCAGGCTTAAAATTAGATCAATGTCCATTGATTCTTCCTGTCGAATCTTCTCATGCCTTTGCACGACTAGGTAAGACCTTTCAACTTATGATTCCTTGCTTTCTGGACATCATGTACAGCATGTAGAGATGGAACTATTTTCGGTCCTTGTGTGTATAACAAGTGGGATGCATGGTGTGATCATTCTGTATTATAGCCTGTAGCAACAGGATGGCACGATTAGGGCACTGTGGCAATGTTTCTTGCTGTGGCAGTATGATATGATGCTCATATTACTTTCGAGTACACCTATAGCTATAAATTGCCTTGCACGGTGGTAGTCAATCACAACAATGCAAGGTTAAGGTCTTCAAGATAAAGTTAGACAACTTCCTTGCTCTTTGTTCCTGATTCTTGGTTTATTCTGGTTATTTTGTTCATTGTTCTTATTCCTGTCAGTTAATCTCTTCATTTGACTATAACCTAAAGTCAAACTTGCAGTTCAAGGTAGTTCCCATTCTTGAGGTGAACTCATCGCAAAATAACTTTTGAACTATAGTTTTGTGACTCTCTGTCTTCTGCATGTAAAGTGCAAATCTGGATGTGACATCATTGGTGCAGATTCTAACATAGTAAGACTGCTGTTTGCGGGTGATCTTAGAAACAGCTAATGGTAATCATTGTCTCAAGGTGTTAAAAAGTTCCATGGTCATAGTGTGTTCAGACAGCCCTTCAAGTAGAGAGATCCCTGTGAATGATATTGCTGGTGATTAGCATTCTATTTTATGGTATGAGGATGTAGTTAAACATTTATAATTCCATAAAGTGTCTGCAAACGGGTCAGTGCACTTTGACTGACAAAGCATTGCCGGTCAATCACAGAATTTCAGCAAGGGACCTGAGAAAAGGAGTGGGATGCATGTCCGGACCAGTTTTTTTTTTTTGAGATGTTCATGTGTTTACTGAGGTTTGCAGCTTCGTGCTTTAACTTGATTATCAGATTGTAACATACTTCATCGCATAAACCTGTGTAGGCATTGCTGTTTGTATTTTAGTTTTTGTCATCAACCTATTCTGTAATTTAGCTTTATTTCTTTTTAATATGAGCTTTCGAACTTTGAGGTAGTTATAGGCATGCTATCGATGTGTCTAAGCATCGTAATTCTAGTCTATCTCATGCATGATCCCTAGCCGTCCGGGAGACAAGACTTCAACCCTAGGCAATTAAACCTCTTCCAAGCAACCTTGGCCCATGAGTATTCTCTGACCCTCTGCACACGATGCTGAGCATTTCAAATAAGAACAATGATTGGCCTGTTGAAATGCTCCAAGCACGTCCTTCGATACGTGTGGGCATGGTCATCAGCAAAATCCGTGCTCATAGAATTGAACACATTTTCCCTGGCAAGGAAAAGATTGGCTTCTGAGAAATGATATGTCATATCATTGGGACGTATAATTCCCACGAGGCACATCATGACATAATAGCCTGGCCGAGAGGGCTTAGGGTGCCGAGATATTCGGTCACGAAGTATTGGGTTATTTCTTCATTCATGGCGTGATAGGTAATATGAGCAAGAAAACCATAAGGACTTACAGAGTCGAAACGTAACCCACCTGTCAAAGCCCCAGGACTTACATTGAGGCGCTTTCCGTTGATGCTAATGCCTATGAGGCTAACCATATAGGTCACACTAGAAATCAAAGCTGTCATATGAACAATAGATCCCCACAGCAAGGTATTCGCGCGTCGTCCCCAAAATTGAGAATGTGTGGGTACCGCCATGGGAGTACCACAAGGGTAAGCAATACGAGATGCTTCTTTTAGTCTAATTGGCATATTGTGTCATAATAGACCTCTGCCCCCTGCCAAGCCCAATACTCCAGATATGATATTGTTTACTCTGAGCCCAAGCCAACGCAAGATGTAGTTGTCTAGGCGGCAACCGAACACGGTTATGCGGCACATGTAAGTTCCATGATCACCGGGATAATAAAAGTTAGCTGATCTGACCTGCCCCTTACTTCCTTCGTAATGGTGATAACTTATATTATAGGCAAAACTACGATTTATACATATGCGAGGAACACAGAGGGGATGCTCACATGGTAGAGGCCGATAAGGTTGCGATTTACTTCTATCAAAGTTACCTTGCCTTAAGGGGAAACAAGTAATGCATCCTTCACATTGCATCCATGTATGATCGCTACCCGTATCCACAAGAAAATAGGGATGATATGCAGGCAAGCCAACTCTGAAGCTGCTGATTATGTAACACCCAATGATGGGATGCTTAGTAACAATAGGTTTCAGTACCTTTGGGCCATGTCCTGTTGACATCTTCCACTCCATTGAACTCGTAGAAGCCATTGCTAATTCAAGTTGGCGCACAACAGCTCTAGATATATCGAAAATCTTTTGGTATCTTTCTTCCAAGTGAGATTCTCAGGAAAGAGGATTTTGTCAAATCGATCTATTGGGAAGAGTTTGATGCTGAAGCCATAGGTTCCAAGGGCTTGGTGGCAATGAGAGAGCAAATGAGGAACTAAACTAGATTTAGCCATGGTGTTGTCGTCTTGTTGAATTTTCTAGTTGTTTTGTGTGAAGCGTACCTCAAAATGGATTATCTATACCATCCCATGAAGTCATGGTTTTGCCATTCTTGATCATCATAAACTATGTAAAACAGAATTGAAACACTATAGTACAAGAGACAATTTATATGTATTTATTGTAGACATGATAAAGAAGTATCTGATTTGCCTCGAGTTAATGCATAGAGACAATTTATATGAATTTATTGTAGACATGGTAAAGAAGTATCCAATTTTCCTCTAGTTAATGCACTATTGAACAAGAGACAATTTGTATGCATTTATTGTATGGCTGCCTTTTGAAAGTCAACTATATATCATCAACAAAGAAAAGGACTGAGCACGTAATTTGTTCTTTCGACTTCCACATATGATGATACGAAGTGGTAGACAATAGACAATAATAGCTGAGATTACATTGGCTTTCAAAACCATTTTGTCCCATATAAGCATCCCTGATTTATGATGTCGCATGGTTATTTCAATAAATGCGGGAGTCCGAAGTATTTTTTAAAGAAAAGTTATTACTATTAAATTGTAGTTTTCGCTGTCATATTTCTGGTCAATATTGCTATAAGTTTATGGCTTGCCGTGGAAATGGAAGGCCTTTATGATGAGTTATGGATCTTTGAACTGGTTCGTAAATTAAGCCAATCCGCCACAATTGTGATAACTTCTTTCACAATGGAAAAATTCAAATCAACTAAACATGTGCGATGTGCCAATTTAGTTTAAACCTTTCAATTTTTGAATGTACTCCCCAATCTGTTTATGAAATTCCAATGTAGTCTTTTCACCACTAGTGGCCTAATATTGTTGACGTGACATCCTATCAAGCTGGCTTTTTCAAGTGGCACAGCCAACGACATGACATTGAAAGTTTTAGACAAAATGGTGCCGACTTCTTTCACAATGGAAAAGTTACCGAATCAACCAAACATGTGGTAGATGTGTCAATTGAGTTTAAACCTTTCATTTTTTGAATGCACTTCCCAATCTATTTATGAAATCCAATGTAGCCTTTTTCACCACTAGGGGCCTAATATTGTTGACGTGGTGTCCTATCATTACTAGCTATTTAAATGGCACAACCAACAACATGACATTGAAAGTTTTAGACAAAATGGTGCCGACTTCTTTCATAATGGAAAACTTACCAAATCAACTAAACATGTGGTAGATGTGCCAATTTAGTTTAAGCCTTTCAATTTTTGAATGCACTCCCGAATCCGTTTATGAAGTTCCAATGTAGTCCTTTTCATGACTAATGGCCTAATATTGTTGATGTGGCGTCCTATTATTGCCGGCCATTTTAAATGGCATAGCCAACGACATGACATTGAAAGTTTTAGAAAAAATGGTGCCGATTTGCTTAATTTGGAAATATTCTTATTTTTTTTCCGCTTCCCTTGTTTCTCATCTTTCCTATTGCTATTTGTCATCATCTTCGGATGAAATTACTACTATGTGCTTTTATTTTCTTTTCCTTTTTCAACTGCACTTCGAGCTTCTCTGATTGTCCTGGACATGGGAAATAGCTGCTTCAATTTCTTAGGGAAAATGGCAAAGATGGAAGTGCTTGTATAAACGTGGTTGTGCAAGTTGCTTGTAGGTGTTGCAGCTTCCCTGAATGTGCTTGTTTATAGTTGTTGCTTCGCAAGATGGGGCTCAAGGAGTGGTTTTCATTGCGACCATTCAGGGGAAACGGGGATAAGAAGAGTTTTAGGGTATTGCCTAAAGTTGATCAATGGCCCTCAATAGGAGTGGCTCTCCCAAACCCATACCTCATGCAACATTGGATTTCATTTTGAGTCTAATAATCCTAACAGATTCTAAGAGTCGCTACTAGCCTTTTACGATCCGCTAGAAACCAAATGAGACGCATGAGTTTTGTCTTGTTTTCTGTGCAACCAGGAGATTTACCGAGTTTGGGATTTGATTACACCAATTGTCCAATTAGAACCCTTTCGGTACCTATAGCTTGGTATGATTGTTTACCTACGCGATCTAACCACTTTTTAGCAATTTTGATCGTAAGGTTATTTGATGTCACTACGTCTCATTTGTTCTCTTTTGGGTTATTGTGTTCCCAAGGGTTTCTAACTATTAAAAAAAGAAAAGAAACAAACAATTTGTTGAATGTTCGGTAAGTAACCTCCCAAATATCCAAAAATCAAAGTAAAGGCGGAATGAGAACACCATAATCGTGGTGCAAATATTCTTACATTACCATGTTATGAGGATTGGAACATGAAGGCCAATAAGTTCGACCTTCGCAAAAAATATTGTCGTAACCTAAAATTTCCACGGTGCCAATATCCTAGGCTAATGGATTGCTAAACTTATTTTAAACTTGTAAATGCCGACCTTGTCAGAAGTATTATTCTTGAATGAAATGGAGGGCTTACGAGCATTCTTCAAGCAAATCAGAACCCTTTAGGACATCTGAATAACATGACATCATCCATATGCATATCATGTTGATCATTTTGCCGCTCCAAAGAAGAGTTCACAAACTAGAAGAAGGGTAATTGAGTATCATTCTCGATTCATCCTTATTTTTCAAATCCTAATCAAATTCTTTCTCATGGTTTGACAGAAATCTAAGAAAGATTTAGTTATCATCTCAATGGTAATTGACAATAAGTGGCCTTTTCCTTAGAAGCTTCCCAAAAGAAAACCTTTGGGATTGTTTCCTGAAAATCATTTTTGAAGTGCAAAATTAAAAAATCCAAATTTGAAGTTTTCAAATGATTTCATTTGAGCATTGATATATCAATTCATAAAATCTTTTCAAAGATGATTTCAAACATCCACTTCCTTGAAAACAAGAAATGGAATTTTTAAACTTGCCAATAGGAGTGCTTGAAAACCAAACACATACCCATTTTTGAGAGATGAGCGATAAAAGTCTTTGTCTTAGGATGAAAGGTTTATTAACTAGGAACATAGGATTAAAAGAAGAAGAAAGCATTTCATTTCTTATATCCTAAACACTCAAAATCCTTGCAAGACCTTTGAACCTCGTAAAGAGATTTCAGAATCGTCTTGTCAAGAGCCATCACACGCTGGGGCAAGATAGGCGTTTTTTAGTTGAAAATTTGGAGAGAAAGATCAAGAAAGGTTTAATTATATTCACTTGCATCAACAATTTTTATGGTAACTTAAGGTGAATTCTTGTTGAAGCTCGAAGCATCCTGAGGTGAAAAAGAGCATTTTCTTTTTACTACCCAAACACTCATATACTTTGCTTAGACAAAGTAAGCCTACGCTTTTCATTTCAAAGCCCAGTCGGAGATTATCTCCTCACGCCGGGCAATGCATATGATTTCCGAGACAAAGACAATAAGAAATTATGAAAACGTGAAAATACGCAAATTTAGAGAATTCAAAAGAAAATGAAACTACGTGGCATAAACAAAAGCAGTGTGCCTAGTAAAAGCAATGCCTATGTGTTGACACGCGAGTTTTAGCGGACATGTCAGTAAAAGGTAAAAACTTGAGATTTGGATTTCTGATCACGACAGAACTCATTTCTTGGCCAAAAAACCATCATTTAACTTTAGAATTGGCATTAACACTTCATTTGCATTTAATTTCAATAAAATCCAAAACCTTGACTTTTGAGTTCATTTTCTCGGCCGATTTTGATCAAAAAGTCAACCTTTGGTCAAAATTTTTATCTTTGCACAAAAACCTTCTAATAGTGTTAATTTCAATTTTGCACTTAAAATTTGCAACGAAATCGAACTTTGACCTATCAACTGACTCTTTAACTAAAAGGTCAAATCGGCTGTCAACCTTTTATAAAAATTTGAAAAAATTCCAAATCTCAAATCAGCCTATTTTCACTGCAATTTCACTTGGAATGAAAATTTTTAAAAAAATCACTTAGAATTGACTTTTCCCCGATTTTGAAATATCACTTCCTAATTGATCAAAAATCAAATTAGTTCATTTGTTTGTTGTTTCTTACATTAATTCCTTCAGAACATTCGATCCAGGAACCATATCGCATCCAACTGGAGCATCAATTTTTTCATCGAGACAATTTGAATAACCCCCAATTTAAGCCCGTTTGAGTAAAAAAATACTAACCATTAATGATTTGTGAGCTATCGCCTCATCTCTAGGTAATCAGGGTAGAATTCAGATTCAGCGTTAATTTTAACAAATTCACTCGGTTGAGAGGATTAATGTCAGATCCTCAAGGAAAAATGATTGATTTACCCATTCAAAGCAATTACGTGAAGGACTCTCTTTAATAGAATATATCATTTCTTGCTACGGAGCCCGCAAGGAGTTTGTGGATATTGCTGTACGAACATCATATGCTGGATATCTTATGCGCAGACTTGTTGAAGTAGTACAACACATTGGAAAAAAAAAAAGAAGAAACTTGGACAAAAAAGAAGTAACTTGGACAAAACGAAACGAGGTGACTTCTGTTGTAACAAAGATTCCCCTTTCATGTGGAAGCCCGTATCAATAAGTATGATTTTACATATGGACAATTTCTCAATATCTGTTCATTCGCAACAAAATATTTCTCTGTGCGGCAGTAAAAAAAAATACACTTTTTTGAAGAGAGATACTATTTCATTAACGAGTCACAGATATCTAACATATTCATAACCTTCTATTTTCCAATAGAAATGTTGGCCTACTTCCACATCCGATATATTGTATAACACTTTTAGTGTGTTGGTGTAACATGATAAAATATTCATGTTGCCCTCTAACAGAAATAGACATTTCAGGACCCGAAGTAGTAGGATTGATTGTCATAATAATAAAAGTGAAATATATATTGAAATTTTTTTCGAAAATTGTTGAAAAAAACGACCTAATCATTCAAATCCTTATTGTGGCATCTATAAATTATACACCTTTGGTTGAATCATAATGACTTACTTCAATAATGAATCCATTTTTCTGTTCTTTCATTCTAGGGAAAAGCCCTAGAAATATCACCTAATATAGCAGAAATGATATATTTCATGTTCAATTGAATCAAACAAGAGTGCAGTGACTTACAAAATCAATGAAGATTAAGGCCAATCAACACAATTCAACTTGGCCCGTTCATAGTTTTCATCCAATTTGAGAAAAGTGGCTTCAATTTGACCATCCAAGCATGTCAAAAATTTGGTCACGTGGCCAATTAGACATTTTCAAGGGTAATTGAACGAATTCATACATTAATTGGCCATTATATCACAATTTGTTGATTTAGGTCACTTTAATTGCAGCTGATTTGGTTCAATTAGACCAAATTAGGATTGATTAGACAAAATAGGATGACCGAAAAACAGTTCAACCATTGGCTCAAATCAATCCAACCGGTTTGAGCCAGCTGATTGGCCCGTGACATTTCCGACGATAATCGACCAAAACGGCACCCATTTTCTGGCTAAACCAGCCATGGCCGGCACCCATCCCATGTCCATAGACCAAAATTACAGAATTGCCATTGAATACATTGACCGAACTACGCCTCTGCACTCGCCCCCTCCCGTCCGGGAAAAAAACTGGTCCCGGCATCAGTCTAAGAGTTACGTGGGATTTGCTTCCGAGTTACAGGATGAGCATGTGGTAATAACCGTTGCTTGGAATGCTGTGACCAGTATGTTAGACAGGATCTGCATCCATTTCACCCGTGGCTATGAGACATGCAGAGTATTTCTACTGGTAGCAACTTGATGCTGATTTCCTCCTGAATTGCCTGCATTCGTAGTGCATGCGTGAGAAAATTTGTGACTCTTATCCTCTTGTTTACTTCTCCTAAACAGTAACAAGACCCGTTTGCTTTCCTTATATAAGGCAGTGATTGCTTTGGACACCTTGATGTTCAAGTTGGATAAGAAACTCATTTTCGGTAACTAGGTGCATTTTAGATATGTTACTTGATTTTCTAGTTAAGTGATTAGTATTGTAGTATAAATTAGTGAATGGTTTGACAGTGCACTTTATTTATTTTTGATGTACTTTGATTGAATATGATGTAGCCCGCTCCCGTATTCAAGTCAAACGTGCCCACCAAGAAGATCAATCCAAATTCAACTTCAACGAGAGTCAAAGTTTTAGTTACTATGTGTTTTATTACATATTCTAGTTCCTAGGACTTTAATAGTTTTCTAGTTTCCATGACATCTAGTCCCTCTGTTTTTAATTGTCATCTAGTCCAAATCTTTATATTAGTTGGTTGGTTCTCAAGTTTTCATTATTTTGTCTATTCCTATGTGTTAATGCTCAATATAATGAGGATAGTTCTCCATTGTAAGGTAGGTGAATTGATTAATGAAAATTACCTTGTGCATTTCCTTGATCCTAGAAGAGTTTACCCATAAAAACCTAAAAGAGTTTTCACTTCGTTCTAGAAGAGTCGAGCATTTCAAAGTTTGCATCCTTGAAGAGTTTGTAGACATTAATCTAGAAGAATTGATGTCCTATTAATTTTCTTGGAGGTTTGGAAGAGCAACCATTGAAGTTTCTATCTTTTTTGCTATCTGTTTATTCACGAACCCTCCACTTCAACCCCTATCGACATTGCAACAGTGCTTATTTCAGAAAACTCAAAACACAAAAGTTGTAGATCTATGAGCCCTCAAAAGATTGGCATTGGCATCAGGTCATTCTAACATGTATCATAGAGCTGCATCCATTCTCTTGAATTCATAAAGAACTAAAATTTCTACTTTTATCCGTGCAAAATCGCTCTCTCGATCCTCTTGTTTCGGTAGTCATACCATGACAGCATTAGAATAGCTGTGTGATTGTTGAGGATGGGAGTGTTATTGCGGCAGGAAGAAATCGGACTAATGAACCACGAAATGCATGCTTATCATTGCTTCTCCACCCCCTTCAATAAATTTTTGTCAACATACGTTGTTAGTGTTCTGAATTATACCCTCGAACTATCCACTCGTAGATTATTGTTGATCATTTTATGTTTTTCCTTTCATTATTTCTTAAATAGATCATACAATAATATATCTGAACAAATCTGTTAATATGGAATTTTCCATGCATTATTAGGCTGTAAAGGGTTTTGCTCCCATTAAATAGGTCATACAATAAAATAACACCAACAAAATTCTTGCTTTATTATGCACAACATGTTGCATTTTCATTTACCATTGTGCTGGAATCATATTATGGTCTTTATCTGCCTTTGTGAATTTCCTAAAATTGTTTCTTAGGCCATATGTTAGCTAAATTTTGGTATTCTTACTTGGTATGAAACTGCATTTGTGAGCATTATATTTCCTTTAAAAATGTAAGAACCAACTCCTTGGGCACATTTCCTCAAACAATGGCCATATGTACACAAATAGTTCAAGCCTGGTTTCTGGTAGAGATCGTCTCCTATCTAATACTCTATTGCTGCAGTTACACTACAATAAATGATCTTGTGGACAATAACGAATAGTGATAAAATATTGGGCCCTCATAGAAAAGGTGGAGGTGCCACTTCCAGCGAGCAAAAACTGGTGAGTTCATGAAAGGAGAAAACATTTCTCATGAAATGCATTTCCTAAATTTACGTTAACCTCCACTGTGAGAAACTGTCTTTTTGAAAAGCTCCTAAATTGATATGCTCGCTTTGTTTTTCTCCTTGCGCTTTCATAGGCAACAAGACATGCAGGGACGGGAAGCTCTTGATGTCCTTCAGGAACAGTGGCAGAAGACTGATTTTCAGCTGCTGAAGTTGCGGAGAAGTTTTCAGCATACTCCCCTTTATGTGACACATGAACTGTGCATACCGTGTGCCGCCACAGCATTATCCATCATTGCTCCTTGATGTCCCGAAATTTTAGATACCAAAAAATAATAACATTCGGATTTTTTGGAAAAATGGATCAATTTTTGGATGCAAATATTAGAATTATTGGAGCACCATTAGTCGTGCCGTAGAAATTTTCTGTTCGCGTTCCGAAAATTTTATTCATTCGTATCGAACCCAATTGTGTGTGAATTCTCGTAGTGTAAATTCTAAAAATGTTCTTATTCATTGCACAAAAATTTTCACCCTGTCCGAAATTTGCTAATTACACTTTTGCCCCCAAATTTATGCATAAAAGACAATAAATTAGAATGTGATTTAATCCCTTTCTCTTGATTTTTTCCTCCCCTATTTTTCGCCGAACAAACCTTCTTTTTCCCCTCCTTGTGATGTCCCCAAATTTCGGAATCCGAAATTATAATAAAATCAAATTTTTGTGAAAAAAATGATTAATTTTTGGGACAAGAATATTAAATTAGTTGGAGTGTCAGTCCGAAGTTTGAATCTCGCTTAATAGCATCAAACCCAATCGTGTCCGAATCCTCCTCATGTAAATCCTAAAAATATCTCATTTGTTGGTGCAAAATTTTCACCCTATCATAAATTTCGCGAATTACACTTTTGCCCCTAAATTTATGTGCTAAAACATAAGAAAATTTAAATTTGCTTTGACTTTTATTGTTATTCTACCCCCCATTTTTCCCTTCTCCGCCGGCCTCACCCTGCCCCACTAATTCTCTCTCTCCATCTCCCCCCTGCCGTGCCCCTTCCCCAGGTCAACTGCTTTGCTTTCCACCCCCCCCCCCCCCCCCCCCCTTTTTCCCGAAAAAAAAATCACTTTTCACTTCACCCTTTCATCTTGTCTTTTCTTCTCTCTTCTCTGACCATTTTTTTTTAATTTTCTCCCTCCCGCTTTTTCTATTCACGTGAGAAAACCTTTCCCCCAATCTGCCGTGCACTTTCTTCCTCCTTCAGCTGTGCTCCTTCGTCCTCTCCTTCTTTTCTTCTTTTTTTCTCTGCTGGAGTCCTGCTGCTGCTTGGTTTTTTCCCTTGCCAGCCATCGCTGCGTCTAGCTCGCTCCAGCCCTGCTCGAACAGCCACTGCTCTGCCACCCTACTCCAATAGCTATTGTGAACGCCGCTACAGCTTCATGTCATCCACCGTTACTGTAGCGCCTCGCCAATGCCTGCTGCTCCTCCATCAATTGCCTGCCAAGTCGTCCAGCTGAGAGCAGCGTCATCATCGTCTCCTGTAGCTGCTGCACCGCCACCTTGCTCCAGCCCGCACCATCGCGAACTCCACCCGCCTCGTCATCAACTTGTAGCTGAGTCACAACCACCACTAGCTTGAGTTGACATTGCCATCGTCTCCAGTCGTCGTCCTGTCATGCATTGCAGCTCAAGGTTGTCATCCAGCAGCCACCTTTCAACCTCTGCAGCTTGCGCTATCGTCTCCTCCACCTCCAACTCATATCACCGTTGTCAAGCTCGTGTCGCATCTTCCTCTGCCATCCCAGGACCACCTCGATGCCATCCCAAGCTCCCCCGTCATCATCGTCAGCTCACCTTCAACTCGTTGCATCAAACATCCGACGCCGTTGCCATCAACCGCCGTTCAACCGAGCTTCCATCGTCCATCATCCAGTCAAAAGCGTCGTCGTTTTCGTCACTGTCATTCGCCGGCCGCCGCTGCCACTCTCCAGAGTCCACCGCCCCCAACCAGCCGCATTCGTACTTCGTTGCCAACGTGTTGTGAGTTGGCCTCTAATCCTCGGTTAAGGTGTTAATTACGTTTGCGATTAAATTAATTAATTAATTAATTAAATTAGATAATCAGGTAGTATAATCGTGGCCGGATTAGCTAGAGACTAAGTTTAAATTAAATAGCCACGATTAAATAAGTTAGACCGAGTACCGAGGTGGTCTATGGCTAGTCAAAATTTAGATTGACTGATTGACGGAATTTATGATCGCGAGCAAGTGATGGACTAAAGCCAAGCGACTGATGAATTGCTTAACTGATGGACTGGTAAGCTAGTGGCCATTGATGGGTGTTGATTTTTAATAATTAAAATTTTAAAGATATTTTTGTTATCGATTGCTTGAGGTCGAGACCGAAGTTTTCTTGCCAAATAATAGGAGTGATTTCGGTCTAACTGTATAATAAATTGATTATTCGTGTTCAGTTGGAAAAATTGAAAATTGGCTGATTTTATAATATTTTGAAGGTGGTCACATAAAGGGTTTTAAATTTGTGCCAGTCGTACGGTATTTTTATGGTAGTTTCGTGTCATGCCAGCTGTACGAATCTTACGAACTACCAAAAGACATTGCCAGTCGTAGTACTCTGTCACACTAATTGTGTGCGGGTTTTCCCTGAGAGTTCCATATCGTGTCATTCGTACGACTCGAACGGATTATCAGAAGACACTGCCGGTCGTAGTGTTAAGTCACACCATTTGTGTGCAATAAATCCTGTGACCACCCATAATTGGACTGCAAGAGAAAAACTTGAGATTTGCTAGTGTTTGGTAAAAATATTGGTTGTTATGGCATACTATTACTCGGGACGCTTGAGTGAATCATCATCTTATTCGGGCTTAGGTTCTGTCTCACTGAAATTTATTTCTTATCCCATTGTTGTTACCATTTTCCAGGTTAGGACTGATGTAGAGGCCAGTTCGATTCGGAGTTCCTAATGACTAGTTGTTTCATATCATATCCCACTCAATTTTAGGCATGGACCAGGCTTGGGAACTGTCGCGACCCTCCCAAGATTTCTGGGTTCAAGGGAGTTAATGGATTATTAGGCCTATCTTGAGATGTTGAGAAGTCTAGCTCGGCCCTCCCAGGCCCATATCAAATCGCGTCAGGAGATTTTGAAATGGGATCGACCTTAGTGTGGTTAGTGACATGTGCATCGATGTACGTGCAATGAGAGTTGCCATCAATCATTTTGGAGGGTATGACTGAGAACCTTATCGAGCGATTGAGAAGGATCGCTCGATTCTACGAAAATCAGATATTTTCGGTTCAAAGAATTAGCTACGCCAATATTACTACTAACGCCTTTTTGGTACCTAAGTTGAGTGACTTCCTAATCTAGGGAATTCATATACAAATTCTTTGGGTGAGGTAAGTCCTAAAAATCTAACGGGCTCATGCAAATAGGACTATCTATCCTAACAATCACAAATCATCAAAACAAGTCAAAACGAGCTTAGAGGAGTCCTGATAGCCTAGGAAACACGCCTATTAGGTTCATGGGTGATTTTAAAAAAATTTGGCTCAAATTAACCAAAAAGGCACAATGGTAATTTTTCAAGGTTCGGGAAATCAAAAATGCGAAATTAGGTCGAACCAGTTGGATGTGGTCTTTCCTAATTTTCACGATTTTTTGAGAATTTTTTTTTTGGATTTTTTGGATTTTTTTGAATTTTTAGAAATTTTTTTGAATTTTTTAGGTTTTTCTAAGACTTTCTATTAATTTTCCTATTTTTGGGACATTTTCCGAATTTATTATCATTTTTTAGAAATTTCCCCTATTTTCTATATTTTCTGAAAATTTTCTTTATTTATTATTATTTTTTAGAATTTTTTTTTGATTTTTTTGACATTTTTTATATTTTATGAAATTTTTTTCTTTTTCTTATTATTTTTAGAATTTTTCTGATTTTTGCGAATTTTTCCATTTTTTGGGATTTTTTATTATTATTTTTTATTTGTTATTTATTTATTCTTTTTATTTTTTTATTTTTATTCTTTGGACCGAGTCGGGTTGACCCGGTTCGAATGACCCCAGCCCAACCTAAAACCCTAGACTAAAATGATGCAGTTTCGATTTTCCTTTTTTTATTGATTTTTCTTGATTTTTCTGATTTTTTTGGGGATTTTCTGAATTTTTTTTTATCTTTTTTTTGCTATTTTCTGCTATACAGACCGGGTCGGATGGACCTGGCCCAAGGCCCACTACCTAAACCCAGCATAAAAACAACACAGTTTTGGAAATTATTTTTTAAAATTTTTGAATTTTTAGATTTTTATTCTATTTCTATTCATCCCGCCTACTTTCTATCCAATGGTCTAGAATTTGCCACGCGCCCTTAATCTGACTGTCCATCGTTTACATTAGATCTACAATTAAGATCAAGTCAAGGACCAAATCCTGATTGTCCATTCTACATACCAAACTTACGGTCGAGATCTATACCAGAGACTAAATCCTAACCATCCATTTGTTATCTTTGGAAATGATTAAACAAAAATCGAATTACAATTTCTATTTTTTCAGAAAATCTAAGATTGTGGCACGTGGCAAACCCCTAGCCGTCCGATCTAGGATTTATCGTGATCAATTCTGTTGCAACTGTTGCTGGCGTGGCGTCCGACATGGCAGACCACATTAGCGCCATGTCATCATTGACCAGGTCAACCGTTGGCCTGGTCAACCCCCCGCCAGAGAAGACAATTGGCGTCGGCCTTCCACTGTCGATGCCTCGTCAGAACGGCTATTCAGACACTTACATCTAACCAAACTTCGCTATTCTAACGCCAATGAAGTCCCAATCAACGAACGATCAACTTATCTCGATAAAAGACCAAGTCAACAACTGGTTCCTACTGAACCATCTCCGGCCAGAGCTAACCTCCGGCGAGAGCTTGTCTGAGCCATGTCTAGCGCAAGATAGGTCAGAAAAATCAATGAGTAGCATCACATGAGCATGAGGAAACTTACTTGATGTTTTGATTGGCTTGATTTCGCATGAAGCAAGCTCGCGAGCTCATCACAGGTCGAGAAGGTTTGGAGGTCGACACAGAGATTCATGCAACAAAAATGGAAAAGAGGGGCATAGACGAACACAGAAAGATACAAGGAGAAGAATGGAGCAAGTTGCAGGCAATAAGACTGAATGAATGGAGCTCGACCATGGACGGTCGAGCTCAAGTTCACATATGGCGCATACCTCTTCCAGCGATCAAACTACGAGTGGTGAGGTTCTGGTGACTCCTCACAGCTCCACGATGCTCATCGATCAAGTCTCGAGGCTTGGATCTTCCTAAACTACTATGAATCCGAGCTTGGAGCTTCGAACCTTCCCCTTCCAATGGCCGCCTAGATTTTCTCCTTAGAACCAGAAAAAACCCCACTTTTATCGCCTCTCACCCCTAAAATCTCTCTCTAGAAATCCCATCAACCAAATCCCCAAATCTCTCCTTTGATTCCCCAGAAATCTTTGGGAATCAACTGGTCTTCAACAGAAATCCCCTCCTCTAAAGATCGAGGTGCGCGCGAAACTGAGAAACCAAAATTGGCTCTAGTTTTCTCGAGTCAACGGGTTGACCAGGTCGGATAAATCCGACCCGGTCGACCCGACCGAGCCAAAAAGTCCAAATTAAGCCTAATTTTGCTACAATTTCTCCAAATTGATGCTAGAATCAAGCTCAGGACCAAGATTTGCATAGAAAAAGTGACTTTTCTACCGAGATTTTTAGAGAATTTGCATAAAACCCCAATTTTCAATTTGGACTCGAGGGACCATTTTGCAATATTCAGACTTTAGACGACCTTTTTTGTAAAAATTGACACCACCAATGGATTCAGGATGCCAAAAACTAGGGGGTGATGTGCTCTGATTTTCAATTTAGTCCCTAGAAAATTTTTAATTGCATTTTAAGTGTTTTTAAGGACTAATTTGAAAAAATCCAAATTGTGTTTTGCTCCTTTTTTACAAAATTGGACAATTCAGTGAACTTTTGGATTGGATTATAATTTTTAAAAATAGAGGGGGATGACACGACTCCAAAAATACAAAAAAATAAAATTAAAGGACTGAAGTGAAATTTCTAGAAATTTTTGAAATAATCTAAAAATGAGATTAACAAAGAAAATCTCAATTGCAGATCAAATTTTCCAAAATTTATTAGCCCAAAATGAAGAGAAAATTAAAATTAAAATATTGACTATTTTTTTGTATTTTTTGGCCTCGAATGCTATTTTTTTATTAATTTTTCAGCATTTTTGTAATTTCTGAAAAATATTAAAAATGAAAAAAATAAGGAAAATTATCTTTTGTTCAAAATTAGTTCCTTAGGCCAGGCCAAGACTTTCAAAGTTGATTTTGTAATTTTCTCATTTTTTCTTATTTTTTTTTTATGAATTTTTGAAAATAAAATATAGGAAAATACTGAAAATAAGGAAAATTATTTTTTTTGTCCAAAATTGATTCCCTAGGCCAAGCCAAGGTTTCCAAGTTTATTTTTTCAATTTTGTTAATTTTTATGAATTTTATAAAAAATAAAATTGACTAAAAATAAGTGTCAACAGCTGTCCCTCTTTGAGAAAGGTCTCGTGAGAGATCTTTCTCAAAAATAAGGTGGCATTTGAGATAAGATCGACTCAACTGGGGAAAACAAAAAGATCATGTCATCCGCCTCTAGTTTCTTCTTTGAATGCTTAAGTCCAAATTTCATCCCGCTTTCTTGGATTTAGGAGAAAGAGGAAAAACAAGAGCTAAAGGATGTACCTGAAACTCACCTGTTCACCTTGCGGTTGTCATTGACCACTCTGCTGAAAATGGAATGGAAACCTAAGGATTTGTTATAAGAAAGCCTTAGGGTGGTCGAATTTAGACCCATATGGTAGGTCACCCCATGGCAGATTTCTAGTGAAAGGATTTTACTGATTAAAATTTTTATTAAGATTTTACCTGTACCGTAGGTCACCCCATGGCAGATTCCTGATAAAAGAATTCTACTGATTAAAATTTGATTAAGATTCGACCTGTATGGTAGGTTTTCCCATGGAAAATGCTTGTAAGAGGGGCTTTGTGCCTGTAAAAAAAGGACTTAGGTGCCTGTAAAAGGACTTGGTGCCTGCAAAAAGAATTTGGTGCCTATAGAAAGGACTTATGTTCTTATAAGAAGGACTTAAGTGTTTGTAGAAAGGACTTAGGTGCTTGTAAAAAGGGCTTAGTACCTGTAAAAAGGACTTAGGTGCCTGTAGAAAGGACTTAGGTGCATATAAAAAGGGTTGATGCCTATAAAAAGGACTTAGGTGCCTGTAAAAAGGACTTATGTGCTTGTAAAAAGGACTTTCATGCCTGTAAAAAGGACTTTAGTACCTGTAGAAATGACTTATGTGCCTGTAAAAAAGACTTTGGTGCCCATAAGAAGGACTTTTGTACCTGTGAAAAGGACTTGATGCCTGCAAAAAGGACTAATGTGCTTGTAAAAAGGACTTTAGTACTTGTATGAAGGACTTGGTGCCTGTAAAAAGGATTTATGTGCCTCTAAAAAGGACTTTGTGAACAATCATATTGAGGTCACCTTCTCTCTGGGTGCCATCTAGAAGTCTGAGAAGATCTGGATCCTGTAAAATTTTGAACCTGATTAATCTTTATAAGGAGGGTGACATTCTGGGATCTGGATAGAACCAGAGAATCTGCAGAAGCTTAAACCTGAATTGTTAGGCTAAATTAGAAAAAGTTAGAAGATTTTTGATATTTCGAATATTTCAATTTCTCAAAATGAGTCGTGCTCTTGCGAGCCATGTAGAATTGTTTTGACAAATACGATGGGATATAAGATAGTTACCCAATACATCTTGCAGCATATGTGCATGATCAAAATCCCTCGTGAGGATAATTTTTGAATCAATAAATTTGAAATCACTAGATGAGTTCGATCAGTCGTATCAACTGGAGTATAATTATTAAAGAGGACTTCTCACAATATCAATTTATGAGAGATTTTGCCTCATTGCTGAGGAGGATTTATAAAGACACTCAAACTATCACTCGAGGCCTATGTTAAGGATTTCGAGACTATTTATAGTGTATACAATCTGATTGATCACAGAAGGTCTTCTAAAGGACCATAATGTAGGCTTGGACAAAGACTTATGTAATGGGTAGCCATTTGAGTTTTAGAAAAGAACCAAAACTTTGAAAGTAACTACTTCAGGTCCACAAGTCAAGAACCTCAAAAATTAGCTAAGAATAAATTGAAATCACTCCTTTAAGCAGTAGCTTCTTATGTAAAACCCCGTGTTGATTTGAAACGTCTCAATTGGGAGAGACTTTCGGGATAGGCTGTAATATTGGCTTAGAGTAGGCTCGAAAATGCCATTTTCAGAACAAGGAGTGCGGTAGGTTAGTGATTACCTTTGCATCATTATCAACTATCATAGTTGTTGGGGGTAAATCTATATCTCTGAGCCCCAAAAGTCTTCTAGATATTTATCTTCAATTAAGCTCTAGGCTTTCTTTATTTTTGCTACGTGCTTGCCAATGAATTATCCTTATGGCACTTTATCCACATTATTTGGCCTTGCTTTTATTAGGCACTTTGCTTTTGTTAGCCCTATTGCCCTTTGACATTTTCATTGTATTTATCCTCAATAATCTTTTTTTTAGTACTACTATTTCTTCTTCAGTAGTGGGCTTTGGGCCTGCTTTTACTAGGTGTCTTTCTTTTGTCAGCCCTCAAAAAACCTTTCTTAGACCAAACATGGGAGGTTATTTCATCTATGCCCTTATTCCTTATTATTAAGTCATGTGTATTGTCCTAGTGTAGGGAAGGGATCACCAACTAGGTTTATAAAAGAAGGTTTAAAGTTTCAAATTGACTCATAAAGGATAAAGTGTGTAGGATAGAGAAACAAACTGTCCTCCTTCACTTTGATGTTTCCAACATTCGCAGGAGGCCACTTGAAGTTACCACAAAAAGGTTGATGCAAGTTAGCATAATAAAGTCTCACCTTAATCTTTTCTCCAAGGGATCAACCAATGAACCTCCAAATTACCTTGATGTAGGGTGCTTCTTCATAGGGTTGTTTTTGAATTCTCCATTTACAGGCTCAAATGGGCTTGTAAAGGATTATTATGTGTTTAGGGCAAAGAAATGAATGTGTCTTTCGTCATTTCAATCTATGTAATTACTGCAAATGGTCCTTACGTTCATGGATAAAGGTTTTTATCTTGCCTTTCCTTCACTCATCTCTCAAGTGTGTAGGGACGTGTTTAGGCAAAGTTTGTCTCTCAGATTTCGATTTACTCCAGTATGACAGGTCTAATCGTCCTCATTTGAAAATTCATTTCTATTTCATGAAAAAATTAGCCCCCACAAGAGATCATGATGCATGTAAGTTTCAGATTTTCCTAGGTAACCTCGAAGATTTTTGAACGGGAATGCAGATGAAGTTATTTCATGGATTCCCATCAACAATGCAATTTACTGATCATCATGACATGATAAACTGGAAAGTTTTAGGGTAAGAAATACTTACCTGCCCACTGTGGCTGGAGCTCCCTGAGAAAAAATAAAAATGTTTTCAGGAGTTAGTGCCCATTCTCGCATTAAGAAACTAGAACGATACAACTTTTACCCTTGATTGCGAACTGAGCGCACCAATAAGTAACACGTCTCATGGACTCCTTTCTTCATAATCCTTTGGTCTAGATAAAGCAGTTGAGTTGTTTCCTCCATCTGAGAATTCCTTTTAGACCTGCAATATTGAGAAAATGATGCAAGTATATGCATGTATGCATGTAGTGGTTCTCAATGTGATTCAGACACCCATGAGGTGTGAGAACTGATCAAATCTTTGTCTTATTCAAGGGTAGTATTTCTTGACAGTATCTGCATTTATAGGATTCGTCAATTCTTCTTCCTCCATATTCATGAGAATCAGGTACGCTAGGTGAAACTTTCTGTACTATGTATGGACCCTCGTAATTTGGTACGAACTTGCCTTCGGGAGTGGAACGTTGGGAAGTGCCTTTTTCATAACTAGATCTCCGATGTAAAAACTTCTGAGTTTTCACTTTACGATTGAATGACTTAGCTACCCGCTTTTGATAAGCATGTCCATTACAAATAGCCTTCAGTCGCTTTTCATCAATCAAGTTCAGTGGCTCATGTCCTGTCGGATTCATTCGACCTCTGAGAGTTTGACTTGGGTTTGTACTCGTAAGGAAGGATTTCGACTTCCACAGGAAGGACGGCTTCATGCCTTATACTAGAGAGTAAGGTGTTGCCCTGGTCGAAGTCCAAATCGAAGTTTGGTATGCTATTAACGCATACGGCAACCTCTCATGCCAATCTCAGAAATTCTCTATAGTCTTAGCCAAGATTTTCTTAATATTCTTGTTCGCCACTTCCACAGCTCCATTCATTTGTGGACGGTAAGGAGAAGAATTAAGGTGTTTGATCTTAAATTGGTTAACAGGTTGTCCACCACCTTGTTATTCAAATTGGAGCCATTGTCTGTAATGATGGCTTAGGGTGTCCTGTATCTTGTGAGATTATCCCTTTTAATAAGTTTTGCCAACGCTCTTAGCTGTAACGTTGGCGTACGAATTGGCCTCGATCTATTTGGTGAAGTGATCGATTGCGACCAGGATAAACGGTGCCCATTGAAGCTTGGGGTTGTATTGGCCCGATTATATCGATTCGCCACATAGAAACGGCCAAGCCTCAGACATCTAATGAGAGTTCATATTGGTGGAGCATGATCTTATCTCCATATACCTGACACTAATGGATAGATCTTACGTGCTGGTTGTAATATGACTCTATGGTCATTCATAGTAACCGAGTCACACGATCTTTTTAGCAAAGAGATAGCCATTCATTATGGTCCAGCATTCTCCCTACTGGATCTCCTTCATAAGGCATGTTTGCTTCTTTAGCGTCTGTTGCACCTTAATAGGATTGAATCAAATGACTTTCTTGACAGCGTCTGACCACTAAGAAAGATTTTGGTAGCCATCTTAGCTATATACTTTTTCTCCCATTTGGCTCCTTAGAGGATATTCTCCCTTCAGGAGTAATTCTTGATGTCATTGATACTAGGGTTGGTCGTCAAATCCTTCCGTCACTTGGCAGGCATGGACGATAAGGTAGCCAAGGCGTTCGCAAAGTGATCTGGGTTCTCAGCAGGTATTCAAAATCGATCTCTTCAAATTTTTCAATCATTTCCTCTGAGAACCTGTGATAAGGGATGAGCTTGGAGTCTTTGTTTTCCATTCACCTTGCGTTTGCCAGATATTAGTACATGGAGTTTCCCTATACTTCCAATTCCTTTACATTCATATGGGTACTGCAGAGCCCTAGAATATAGGCCTCATAGTCAAATATTGTTGGTGCATGGAAATATTAACTTTGAAGTGACTGGATAATGTTGTCCTTCAGGGATATTATGACACCATCGAAATACATTGTCCATTTATCCTCGGAAGTTTGAAATGTGATCTTTTGACTTCTCGTCACTTTGGGTACTGAGTCCCTAGACATTTTCGGTTAACATATCCGCTATTGGCTCGTCCTTTAACGGATTTTTAAGTTGAACTCCTAACGTCAAATTCTGATAGAGACTTGCATTTAGCCAGTTTTTCAATTAAAGCTGGCTTTTCTAAAAGGTAACTTTATCGGGTCGTTCTCTATAACCAACTGTATGTGTAATGAAGGGTGTATTGCCTCAATCTATGTAGCACCCACACTAACGCGATACACATCTTCTCGATTGTAGGGTATTCTCTCCGATGCAATGATTTCTTACTCAGATATAATTGCCCGCTCCTTACCATCTTCTGGGCTTATTTGAGCTAACAAAGCCCCTAAGGATTCTCGATGAACGTTAAGATAAAGGGTTAACGGAGAACTCGCATGGGAGGCACCAGAATTGGTGGCAATATGAAGGTAACTTTTGATCTTACTTCAGTCCTTGATGACATTCAGAATCCCATTTCACCTTAGCTCTTTTATTTAGCAGTTTAAAGAACGGTTTTGTAACGTCAAAGATGATAAATAAACTTGGCGATGTAATTTAGCCTCCCAGCAAACTCCTCACTTCCTTGACTGTTGTGGGGATCCCGATGGTCCCAATATCGCCTTGACTTTAGAAGGTCATTTCAAGTCTCCAGTACTTACAATGAACTCAAGAAGCTTTCCTGATCGTGTCTCAACTATGCATTTAGCGGGGTTTTAGTTTCAATATATACTTACGAATCGTTTTAAACATCTTTCTTAGTATCTGGCCGTGGTCATCTCCAGGTTTAGACTTCGCGATCATATTGTTGATATATACTTCTATCTCATTATACATCATATCGTGGAATAGGGCCACCATGGCCCATTTGTAGGTAGCCCCTGTATTTTTCAAGCTAAAAGGCATTACCTTATAACAAACAGTGCCCCATGGCGTTATGAATGAGGTCTTGGCCTTGTCTCCTTCCTTTAAAAGATCTGTTGTACTCAGAAAATTGTCCATGAATGATAACATCTCAAAATCAGCAATCTGTCATCAGATATTGATATGTGGAGAGGAAAGTCATCTTTCGGGTTTGCTTTATTCAGGTTGCGATAATATATGCAGACTCTGACCCTTCCATCCTTCTTCATCACTGGGATAATATTAGCAACCCATTCAGGATAAGAGATTTCTTCAATGAGCCCTACCTTAGGTATTGTTTCATCACCTCTTCTTTGATCTTTTTTTATAACTCAGATTTCATGCGTTGAAACTTTTGTTTCTTAGCGAGAACACTTGGGTCTATTGGAGCGAATGCTCGACAATACTTGGGTCCCAAACCTACATGTCTGCATAGGACTTGGCAAACACGTCCTGATATCTTTGAGGAGTTCGGTAAATCGGGATTTTCTAACGAAGATAGCCTCCCCGATTTTTACCTCTTTCAAATTCTCAGAATCCCCAAATTGATTTAACGATATCCTCTACGTTAGGATTTATGTTCCTCATATTTGCTCTAATCCCTCCTAATATCACTGGTGTCATCATCATATCTTTCCCATCCCGTGAGAGAAGTCATCGATATAGTTTAGGTCGCATAATAACCTGTCATGCATATGAGGATGGTATGCCTGAAATGTTACGAGCATGGTTAGTATTTTGCTAATACTAATAAAGATGCATGAACTTTCGAAAAACGTTTTGAAAACTATTTTTAAGAACGAAGAAAAGGAGGGGAACCGGTACTCATTTCATCGGACGTACTCATTTCATCGGATGTCCTCGCTCCCCTAATGGATTTTTCAGAAAAACATGGATTATGTGGCAAATCAGCCCTCAAGCTTCAAAGATTTGAAGTTAAGTATCATCATCGGACAGTTGTTGTTCCACATGTCCCTAACAAAACTTGGGAACTTTTATTCGATGAAAAATGGATCGCATTACAACATACACTACTTGGACAAACGATCGAGATCTAAGGGTGTTTTCAAGAAAGGAAAAATGCACTACTAAGAAATGAAAACATCATGCAGAAAATCTAAATGCAGGGATTGAAATGCATTAAGAAAAGGGAAAGAGATGGCCTCTTTCAAAGGCGAGCTGGAGTCTTGTCAAGTCGCTCGATGATGACGCTGACGGTTTCCAGAAATGGGTTAAACACATCAGGTTCTGTCGCACACTGGTGGTCTCATCGGCTAGCATCTTGGTATGCTCGGAGAATACTGACCCAGTGGACTCCCATCATGTTGGTTTTCCCTTTCCAGCCCTGGAGTCAATGAACGAGCTGACTCTGCTTCCTCGGCTTCCACGACCCCTATACTGGCTTTTGCGTTGGTCGCATGATAGCCTCTAGAAATGAAGGCCCTACTGGATTCACCAATATATCCTAGGTTTGTCCGATGCTCGTTGGTGTCTAATTGCAGCGGCGAGCGGATCCCCTGATCATTCTTCCCTAGCCCGTATCTAGGGATGAACCCCTACGCCAATAACATCTTTCCGGAGCTAAAGTATATTGGGAAGGCGTATGAACCTCTTTTTGATCTCAGGAGGTGCATGCATGCTGCCACCAACTCGAGAGACTAATAGCTAGCCTCCTCCTTTCGCTCTGGCTCCACATACAAGACTGCGCTCCTCTGGTATGTAGCAAAGTCCATCTCTCCATGCACGGGTTATCACTTTCCATCGACCACGATCGAACCTTTTGGTGTAGGCTCGAAGGTACTGCGCCTGCAGTGTGAATCCATGGTCTGCACGAAAGAATCCAAAGGCCTCGGGAGGTCCATGACCTAGAACCTGAGGAGGGAGAACTCTATGGGTCCATGAGGATGTACAGCTTGATTTCGCCAACCACTGCGTTCTTTCTCATTCCGTCGAAGGCTCTATAGGTGGCTTTGCAAGTAACGGATGAGTTTCCTCGACTTACACCCCAGTTCCTAGTGTGGCCAACACTATATATGAATGCCGACCTGTTATTGATCAATAAATGGGAGACTTCCTTGCCATGGCTCCTCCCCGAATATTGTCACGCCCCGAACCTCCACCGAGCGCGCGACATCTGCACGACGATCGAAGGTCGATAATAACGCGCGACATCCCAGGAACCTGTCGCCGACCTAACGATCCAAATAGCGGAAGCAATACAATATCCCTGACCACAATTGAGCAAGGTAAAGCACGACCAACAACACTCGCCCTCTTCTTATTGGCACCATCCATTGTCTTCATCGTCTCCATCGTTCGATCCAATGCCAACCTACACATCTGAAAATATAATCCCCAACGGGGTGAGCTAACACGGCTCAGCAAGTTCACCTTCTAAATCTCGCTCAGGATACCAGATACTCTTAGATCGAACCCTAAGCATGCAATTTACCCACTTTCATGTCCTAACAGCCAAGCAGCATGTAATTCACAATTCTATCAAATATTCAATCAGGCATGCTCGGGTGAATAAAACAATACGAACGCCGTCGAGTACAATTCACAATATAATAGGCCAAGCAATTCTAATTATAGATTTAGCCATAACAAATCCTCACCTCATTATAATGTCTAAGCCAATCACTTTGGCTATCGCTCACAATTGTCCCGGAATTGCTATTTGTCCTTTTCACCCAAATCCTTCAAGAAGGGCCTACGACACCTCAATATCAGAGTTCAAACTCTCGTGGACAGCCCTTGAACTTTACTTTCGAACCATGCACAACTCTTAGGGCATCTCAAATAGTAACTCAACTCGCTAACTAGGTCCATTCCCGCACTAATCACTCCAAAATCTTATCTTTCAACTTCTACACTAGCTCGAGCCATTATCTACACCCTTGACCAACCAAATCAGAGCATGGACAGCATAAATCCAAGTGCGATCAGTGCACTAAACCTTCCACAGAACCGATTTCCAACAATATCACCAAATCAGTCATTTTTCTAAAATCGATCCACCCCGGATCGCATCCTAGAGCCAATCCATGAATAATCTAACATCCTACTCAAGATTTAGAAGTAAAACTTACCTATTTGAAGCTGAGAAGCCAAAGAATACACGCTGGACAGCACGCAACAGCGGACGGATTTTGAGTTCGGCATCGATTCGCGACAATCAAATAAGAACCGAACTTTGCAGGGGCTGGGCCAGAATGAAAACATGCTAAGAATCAATATTTGAACCTAGAAATGAGTCCTAGAGGTCGCTGGAATCAATATATGTCAACATGGGCCAAACACGAATTCGGGTAACAGAAAACAGACTCGTCGACCGATAGGAAAACGAACATTTGAAGGGTCAAACGACGTCCGATCGAAGCGATTCAAGTTGGGTTAGAACCACAAGACAGAGAACTACAACATACCCAAAAATTGCGATGATCCAACGGTCGGATTTCGGTGGCACCGTTGAAGTTCGCAGCAGAAAACTGGGATTCAGCCTGTGCAGGGTCCGGTTTTGGCTCTGTTTGAGGGGGTTCCAGGGCTCATCTTGAGCTGATTTTTGGTGGAGAACTTCTAGAGAGATAGGTGAAGATGAGGTTAAAAGGGCGTCTCAAACTGACGACGTTTGGGCAGCGAACGAGCGGCACAACGAGTGGCGGTTTCCGGCGGCCAAAACCAAGAGAGAAAACCAAGAGAGAGAGAGGGCCACGAAATTTTCTGGGGAGAGAGAGAGTATCTGCTAATAATGGAAGAGAGAGAGAGAGAAAATATCTTCAATTATTGAAAAATACTATTCATCGGTTGACCGGCACTATTCATCGTTGACCGGTCAAAAGGTTTGACCGGGCGACCGATGGTCGATTGATGCGATTGATGTGATTGACAATGATTGATGAGACATTTCTTGAAATTCGTGCCATTTTGGGACTGATCGGGCACAATCGGGACTGATCGAGGCTCAACCGCGATCTAAAAATAACTCGGGATTTCGTCGTAAAATTTTTCTAGCCTCTCTAAAATTACTAATACTCTCTAGCCATATAATCTAGGTCAAGCCGGGGGCAAAATGGTCACTTTCAATATTTTGCATTTCTTCTCGGCACTCCGAAACCAATCGGCTAATTTTCGAGCCTTTCAGGGCGATGTCCAATTTCAATGCGATATTCCTGAAAACTCGATTATCCAAGCTCGGAATCTAATTTGTGGCCACATTCATAAGATGACTCTAGTAAATACTCAGACTAACGGGCGGCTTTTAGGAGCTACGCGTATCGACCTGCAATTAGGTCCACGTACTTAAATTCCTAGCTAGCCATTCCCCTTTGGTTAGTCATCTCGAAATGATCAATTCCGAGTGAGATTTAACTACAGTGCATCAATGAAATATATCCATTCATTACAAATTCCGAGAGTGGGTCGAATTTCAGGATGTCACAAATCTCCCTCCTTAAGAAGTTTCGTCTCGAAACTTGGCCTTACTTCCTCCTTATCAAATGCAAACCCTTACAGTCATTATCTCACTCAACTATGTGCCTATTACGCTTTCGCTGCGCACTCTGATCACTTGTCCTCCTTAATTGCCACATCTTGCATCTTAATCATTCAGGGTCACCCCCCTCATTGATCACAATTCTATTACTAGCCACTCGCTCATGATCACTCCATGAACGTCTCAAGTTCGCTTCTCACACTCGTCAATCACATGACATCACTCAATGGACTTACCACGTCCAGTATACATTCAGGCAGATCATTCCTTATCACTCAGATTGTACATATGTCATTTTGCCAATTCTCGATGCCAGAACCACATGCCATGCCAGGATTCTGTTGGTTACGGTCATTCAAACACATTTCACATAATTCACACCCCACCACGACGCGATCGGATCACTCGCCGACTCGCTCGTGTGGGTCTCATCACAAACCTCCCTGATCACACAACAGGGGTCCTCTCCGATCACGACGGAGGTACACAACAAATGCTCGACTTTCACCAACATCCACAAGGCATTCAGGCATTCCTCAATCAAGGCATCTCAATCCACTTTGACTTTCATCCACCATTCGATTCCTCATGTGCAATGCTATGCATTTTTCTAAAATATTTTTTTTTCGAAAATCAACTTTAATGCAATGTATCTTTCAAAATAAGTCAGACTTCGCACAACGCCTAGACCCACTTTTCAATGCGTGACTTGGTTCATTCCTGCCCCCGTCGCCATCTTAGAAGCCTGCCAGGAGCCGCACCTTGTCCGAGCTCTCTCTAGCTCCGGCGATCACTCCCCGCCCTCGTCAGACGGGTCGTTACAGGCCCACCAGCTTTCGCCTGGTTCGTCCCCAAGTCAGGCACCTACTAAGAAGATCCCGTTCAACACGTCCCATACCATGTCTCACTACGGTTTTTAGGCATCCCGTACAGCTTGTCCCATACCAAGCGACGGTTTATCAAGTCCAACAAAACAATGTCATGAACTATGCATGTACGTTTCTCAAACTTCAAATTTTGATGCAATCAACACGTGCAATGCATGATTGTCCTCACTGTTTCTCACATACTACTCACTTCACATCAAGCCTATCTTAGGCTTAACATTATCGATCACTATACTGCCCATCAAGCACAAAGATCATCAAGCCTATACATTGATCGATAATTCTCGTCCAACAAGTGGCCACAAGGCAACTATCGCTAGTACACAATAATAGGGCCTAGGTTCTCACCTCAAGTCCAGTTGCACCTGCAACTAGCAGAATCACTGCAATTCACTCAGTCAAACGATTCAAGCCTAGCAATTATAGGCAATTTATGCGGCAAATAAGACTTGCTCAAAGCTAGCAAACACCTAGGGTCGATCTATTTAACTATCCCATAGATCAACACCCTTATCGCTCCAAACCTCGAATACACTTCTGGTCGAGCTATCCTTGCTCTAAATCGTCACTCCTTATCACTCCACTGACCCGCTCTGATACCAAAACAGGGGATGTCACGCCCCGAACCTCCACGAGCGCGCGACATCTGCACGACGATCGAAGGTCGATAATAAACGCGCGACATCCCAGGAACCTGTCGCCGACCTAACGATCCAAATAGCGGAAGCAATACAATATCCCTGACCACAATTGAGCAAGGTAAAAGCACGACCAACAACACTCGCCCTCTTCTTATTGGCACCATCCATTGTCTTCATCGTCTCCATCGTTCGATCCAATGCCAAACCTACACATCTGAAAATATAATCCCAAACGGGGTGAGCTAACACGGCTCAGCAAGTTCACCTTCTAAATCTCGCTCAGGATACCAGATACTCTTAGATCGAACCCTAAGCATGCAATTTACCCACTTTCATGTCCTAACAGCCAAGCAAGCATGTAATTCACAATTCTATCAAAATATTCAATCAGGCATGCTCGGGTGAATAAAACAATACGAACGCCGTCGAGTACAATTCACAATATAATAGGCCAAGCAATTCTAATTATAGATTTAGCCATAACAAATCCTCACCTCATTATAATGTCTAAGCCAATCACTTTGGCTATCGCTCACAATTGTCCCGGAATTGCCTATTTGTCCTTTTCACCCCAAATCCTTCAAGAAGGGCCTACGACACCTCAATATCAGAGTTCAAACTCTCGTGGACAGCCCTTGAACTTTACTTTCGAACCCATGCACAACTCTTAGGGCATCTCAAATAGTAACTCAACTCGCTAACTAGGTCCATTCCCGCACTAATCACTCCAAAATCTTATCTTTCAACTTCTACACTAGCTCGAGCCATTATCTACACCTTGACCAACCAAATCAGAGCATGGACAGCATAAATCCAAGTGCGATCAGTGCACTAAACCTTTCCACAGAACCGATTTCCAACAATATCACCAAATCAGTCATATTTTCTAAATCGATCCACCCGGATCGCATCCTAGAGCCAATCCATGAATAATCTAACATCCTACTCAAGATTTAGAAGTAAAACTTACCTATTTGAAGCTGAGAAGCCAAAGAATACACGCTGGACAGCACGCAACAGCGGACGGATTTTGAGTTCGGCATCGATTCGCGACAATCAAATAAGAACCGAACTTTGCAGGGGCTGGGCCAGAATGAAAACATGCTAAGAATCAATATTTGAACCTAGAAATGAGTCCTAGAGGTCGCTGGAATCAATATATGTCAACATGGGCCAAACACGAATTTCGGGTAACAGAAAACAGACTCGTCGACCGATAGGAAAACGAACATTTGAAGGGTCAAACGACGTCCGATCGAAGCGATTCAAGTTGGGTTAGAACCGCAAGAGATAGAAATAAACATACCCAAAAATCACGACGATCCAACGGTCGGATTTTCGTCGGCGGCCAGTTGAAGTTCGCAGCAGAAAACTGGGATTCAGCCTGTGCAGGGTCCGGTTTTGGCTCTGTTTGAGGGGGTTCCAGGGCTCATCTTGAGCTGATTTTGGTGGAGAACTTCTAGAGAGATAGATGAAGATGAGGTTAAAAGGGCGTCTCAAACTGACGACGTTTGGGCAGCGAACGAGCGGCACAACGAGTGGCGGTATTCCGGCGGCCAAAACCAAGAGAGAAAACAAAGAGAGAGAGAGGGCCACGAAATTTTCTGGGGAGAGAGAGAGTAATCTGCTAATAATGGAAGAGAGAGAGAGAGAAAAATATCTTCAATATTGGCGGGTACTATTCATCGGTTGACCGGCACTATTCATCAGTTGACCGGTCAAAAGGTTTGACCGACGGTGACCGATGGTCGATTGATGCGATTGATGTGATTGATAATGATTGACGAGACATTTCTCGAGATTCGTGCAAATTTGGGACTGATCGGACTCAAACTGGACAAATTGGGTTCAAGCGCGAACGGAATTGGTCAAGAGATCGCACTAGATTGAAATTCTAATCTCACTAAAAATTCCACTACCCACTGTCTAGGGAGTCTAAAGAAAATCGGGGGCGAAACGGTCATTTTCAATTTACTGCATTTCTTCTCGGCACTCTGGAACCAATCGGCCAATTTCGAGCCTTTCGAGGCGATGTCCAATATTTGTCTCTTAATCCCAAAATCCAAATTCATTCATCTTATAATTGTCCGAATTTCGGGATGTCACAAATCTTCCCTCCTTAAGAAGTTTCGTCCTCGAAACTTGTCCTTTACTTCCTCCTTAGCAAAATCAAGACCCTTACAGTCGTTGTCTCACTCAACTATGTGGCTTATTATGCTTTCGCTGCGCACTCTGATCATTTATCCTCCTTAGTTACCACATCTCACACTCTTAACCATTCTCAGGGTCATTACCCACCTCACTGATCATAAATCTACTTGGCGATATTACTAGGCCACTCGCTCATGATCACTCCATGAACGTCTCAAGTTCGCTTCTCATACTCGTCAATTTACATGACACCACTCAATGGACTTACCACGTCCAGTATACATTCAGGCAGATCATTCCTTATCACTGATATTGTATATATCTCATCTTGCCAATTCTCGATGCCAGAATCACATGCCATGCCAGAATTCTGTTGGTTACGGTCATTCAAACACATTTCATGTAATTCACACCCCACCACGATACGATCGGATCACTCGCCGACTCGCTCGTGTGGGTCTCATCACAAATCCTCCCTGATCACACAACAGGGGTCCTCTCCGATCACGACGGAGGTACACAACAAATGCTCGACTTTCACCAACATCCACAAGGCATTCAGGCATTCCTCAATCAAGGCATCTCAATCCACTTTGACTTTCATCCACCATTCCAATTCCTCATGTGCAATGCTATGCATTTTTCTAAAATTTTTTTTTTTCGAAAATCACTTTAATGCAATGTATCTTTCAAAATAAGTCAGACTTCGCACAACGCCTAGACCCACTTTTCAATGCGTGACTTGGTTCATTCCTGCCCCCATCGCCATCTTAGAAGCCTGCCAGGAGCCGCACCTTGTCCGAGCTCTCTCTAGCTCCGGCGATCACTCCCCGCCCTCGTCAGACCGGGTCGTTACAGGCCCACCAGCTTTCGCCTGGTTCGTCCCCAAGTCAGGCACCTACTAAGAAGATCCCGTTCAACACGTCCCATACCGTGTTCACTACGGTTTGTAGGCATCCCGTACAGCTTGTCCCATACCAAGCGACGGTTTATCAAGTCCAACAAAACAATGTCATGAACTATGCATGTACATTTCTTAAACTTCAAATTTTGATGCAATCAACACGTGCAATGCATGATTGTCCTCACTGTTTCTCGCATACTATTCACTTTACATCATGCCCTATCTTAGGCTTAACATTATCGATCACTATACTGCTCCATCAAGCACAAAGATCATCAAGCCTATACATTGATCGATAAAATTCTCGTCCAACAAGTGGCCACAAGGTAACTATCGCCAGTACACAAAAATAGGGCCTAGGTTTTCACCTCAAGTCCAGTTGTACCTGCAACTTAGCAGAATCACTGCAAATCACTCAGTATCAAACGATTCAAGCCTAGCAATTATAGACACACTCATGCGGCAAATAAGACTTGCTCAAAGCTAGCAAATACCTAGGGTCGATCTACTTGACTTTCTAATAGATCAACACCCTTATCACTCCAAACCTCGAATACACTTTTGGTCGAGCTATCCTTGCTCTAGATCGTTACTCCTTATCACTCCACTGACTCGCTCTGATACCAAAACAGGGGATGTCACGCCCCGAACCTCCACGAGCGCGCGACATCTGCACGACGATCGAAGGTCGATAATAAACGCGCGACATCCCAGGAACCTGTCGCCGACCTAACGATCCAAATAGCGGAAGCAATACAATATCCCTGACCACAATTGAGCAAGGGAAAAGCACGACCAACAACACTTGCCCTCTTCTTAATGGCACCATCCATTGTCTTCATCGTCTCCATCATTCGATCCAATGCCAAACCTACACATCTGAAAAGATGATCCCCAAGCAGGGGTGAGCTAACAGCTCAGCAAGTTCGCCCTCTAAATCTCGCTCAGGATACCAGATACTCTCAGATCGAACCCTAAGCATGCAATTCTATCATATCATAGCAAATAAATAAAGGCATGCGAATAAAACAATGAACTCAAAATTCACAATCGCAATCACGTTTTATCCTATATTATAATGTCTAAGCCAATCACTTTGCCTAATCTGTTCCGATTCCGTCGGAATTGCTCCAATTGGCATTCTAACTTATCTCGACTTCGACACACGCCACCCGAGCCTACCAACTCGTCGGTCTAACTATCAAGAACAGCAATTTCTCGAGGCTACACAGTGCATCCAGCACACCCACAGAATCGATTTTCACAAATATCTCTAAACCAGACAAATTTGTGAACCGAACTACCTCTAATCGCATCATAGAGCTAATCCATGAATAATCCAATGCCCTACTCAAGATTTAGAAGTAAAACTTACCTATTTGAAGCTGAGAAGCCAAAGAATACACGCTGGACAGCACGCAACAGCGGACGGATTTTGAGTTCGGCATCGATTCGCGACAATCAAATAAGAACCGAACTTTGCAGGGGCTGGGCCAGAATGAAAACATGCTAAGAATCAATATTTGAACCTAGAAATGAGTCCTAGAGGCTGCTGGAGTCAAGATACTTCAACATGAACAAGATACGAAATTCGAGCAGCAAAAGACAGATTCGTCGACTGATACGAGAAAGCATATTTGAAAGGTCAAACGACCTCCGATCGAGGTGATTCAAGTTGGGTTAGAACCACAAGAGATAGAAATACAACATACCCGAAAATCACGATGATCCAACGGTCGGATTTTCGTCGGCGTCCAGTTGAAGTTGGCAGCAGAAAACTGGGATTCAGCCTGTGCAGGGTCCGGTTTTGGCTCTGTTTGAGGGGGTTCCAGGGCTCATCTTGAGCTGATTTTTGGTGGAGAACTTCTAGAGAGATAGGTGAAGGTGAGGTTAAAAGGGCGTCTCAAACTGACGACGTTTGGGCGGCGAAACGGGCGGTGAACAGCGGAGCTCCGGTGGACCAAAACCGAGAGAAAATGAGAAAGAGATTAGAGAGAGGATGAGCCACGAAATTTTTGAGATAGAGAGAGAATGTTGGCTGGCCAAATGAAGAGAGAGAGAGAGAGAGAGAGAAAATATCTTCCAATTATTGAAAAATACTATTCACGAGTTGACCGGCACTATTCACGGGTTGACGGTCAAAAGTTTGACTGATGGTGACCGATGGTCGATTGACGCGATTGAAGTGATTGATTTGATATTTGACGAGACATTTCTCGAGATTCGTGCAAATTGGGACTGATCGGACTCAAACTGGACAAATTGGGGTTCAAGCGCGAACGGAATTGGTCAAGAGATCGCACTAGATTGAAATTCTAATCTCACTAAAAATTCCACTACCCACTGTCTAGGGAGTCTAAAGAAAATCGGGGCGAAACGGTCATTTCCAATTTACTGCCTTTCTTCTCGGCACTCTAGAACCAATCGGCCAATTTCGAGCCTTTCGAGGCGATGTCCAATATTTGTCTCTTAATCCCAAAAATCCAAATTCATTCATCTTATAATTGTCCGAATTTCGGGATGTCACAAATCTCCCCTCCTTAAGAAGTTTCGTCCTCGAAACTTGGCCTTTACTTTCTCATTAACAAATGCAAAACCCTTACGGTCATTATCTCACTCAACTATGTGGCCTATTACGCTTTCGCTGCGTACTCTGATCACTTGTCCTCCTTAATTGCCATATCTTGCAATCTTAATCATTCTGAGGGTCATCACCCACCTCACTGATCATAAATCTATTTGGCGATATTATTAGGCCCCTCGCTTATGATCACTCCATGAACGTCTCAAGTTCGCTTCTCATACTCGTCAATCCACATGACATCACTCAATGGACTTACCACGTCCAGTATACATTCAGGCAGGTCATTCCTTATGACTCATATTGTACATCTCATCTTGCCAATTCTCGATGCCAGAACCACATGCCATGCCAGAATTCTGTTGGTTACGGTCATTCAAGCACATTTCATGTAATTCACACCCCACCACGACGCGATCGGATCACTCGCCGACTCGCTCGTGTGGGTCTCATCACAAATCCTCCCTGATCACACAACAGGGGTCCTCTCCGATCACGACGGAGGTACACAACAAATGCTCGACTTTCACCAACATCCACAAGGCATTCAGGCATTCCTCAATCAAGGCATCTCAATCCACTTTGACTTTCATCCACCATTCCAATTCCTTATGTGCAATGCTATGCATTTTTCTAAAACTTTTTTTTTTTTTTTGAAAATCACTTTAATGCAATGTATCTTTCAAAATAAGTCAGACTTCGCACAACGCCTAGACCCACTTTTCAATGCGTGACTTGGTTCATTCCTGCCCCCATCGCCATCTTAGAAGCCTGCCAGGAGCCGCACCTTGTCCGAGCTCTCTCTAGCTCCGGCGATCACTCCCCGCCCTCGTCAGACCGGGTCGTTACAGGCCCACCAGCTTTCGCCTGGTTCGTCCCCAAGTCAGGCACCTACTAAGAAGATCCCGTTCAACACGTCCCATACCGTGTCTCACTACGGTTTGTAGGCATCCCGTACAGCTTGTCCCATACCAAGCGACGGTTTATCAAGTCCAACAAAACAATGTCATGAACTATGCATGTACATTTCTTAAACTTCAAATTTTGATGCAATCAACACGTGCAATGCATGATTGTCCTCACTGTTTCTCGCATACTATTCACTTTACATCATGCCCTATCTTAGGCTTAACATTATCGATCACTATACTGCTCCATCAAGCACAAAGATCATCAAGCCTATACATTGATCGATAAAATTCTCGTCCAACAAGTGGCCACAAGGCAACTATCGCTAGTACACAAAAATAGGGCCTAGGTTTCACCTCAAGTCCAGTTGTACCTGCAACTTAGCAGAATCACTGCAAATCACTCAGTATCAAACGATTCAAGCCTAGCAATTATAGGCACACTCATGCGGCAAATAAGACTTGCTCAAAGCTAGCAAATACCTAGGGTCGATCTACTTGACTTTCTAATAGATCAACACCCTTATCACTCCAAACCTCGAATACACTTTTGGTCGAGCTATCCTTGCTCTAGATCGTTACTCCTTATCACTCCACTGACTCGCTCTGATACCAAAACAGGGGATGTCACGCCCCGAACCTCCACGAGCGCGCGACATCTGCACGACGATCGAAGGTCGATAATAAACGCGCGACATCCCAGGAACCTATCGCCGACCTAACGATCCAAATAGCGGAAGCAATACAATATCCCTGACCACAATTGAGCAAGGGAAAAGCACGACCAACAACACTTGCCCTCTTCTTAATGGCACCATCCATTGTCTTCATCGTCTCCATCATTCGATCCAATGCCAAACCTACACATCTGAAAAGATGATCCCCAAGCAGGGGTGAGCTAACAGCTCAGCAAGTTCGCCCTCTAAATCTCGCTCAGGATACCAGATACTCTCAGATCGAACCCTAAGCATGCAATTCTATCATATCATAGCAAATAAATAAAGTGCATACGAATGCATGCTCAAAACACAATCGTATTCAATCAGGATGCTCGGCGTGAATAAAACAATACGACCGCCGTCGAGTAAAAATCACAATATAATAGGACCAAAGCAATTCTAATTATGATTTAGGCATAACACAATCCTCCCCTCATATAATGTCTAAGCCAATCACTTTAGCTATCGCGCACAATCGTCCCGGAATGCCTATTTGTTCCTTTTACCCCAAATCCTTAAGAAGTGGCCTACGACACCTCAATATCAGAGTTCAAACTCTCGTGGACAGCCCAGTGCATCCAGCACACCCACAGAATCGATTTTCACAAATATCTCTAAACCAGACAAATTTGTGAACCGAACTACCTCTAATCGCATCATAGAGCTAATCCATGAATAATCCAATGCCCTACTCAAGATTTAGAAGTAAAACTTACCTATTTAAGCTGAGAAGCCAAAGAATACACGCTGGACAGCACGCAACAGCGGACGGATTTGAGTTCGGCATCTATTCGCGACAATCAATAAGAACCGAACTTTGCAGGGGCTGGGCCAGAATGAAAACATGCTAAAAATCAATATTTGAACCTAGAAATGAGTCCTAGAGGCTGCTGGAATCAATATATTCAACATGAACCAAACACGAAATTCGGGTAACAAAAACAGATTCGTCGACCGATAGGAGAAACGCATATTTGAAGGGTCAAACGACCTCCGATCGAGGTGATTCAAGTTGGGTTAGAACCCAAGATAGAAACTATGACATACCCAAAAATTGCGATGATCCAACGGTCCGAATCTCCGTGGCAGGCCGGTTGAAGTTGGCAGCGAAAAACTGGGATTCAGCCTGTGCAGGGTCCGGTTTTGGCTCTGTTTGAGGGGGTTCCAGGGCTCATCTTGAGCTGATTTTTGGTGGAGAACTTCTAGAGAGATAGGTGAAGGTGAGGTTAAAAGGGCGTCTCAACTGACGACGTTTGGGCGGCGAAACGGGCGGTGAACAGCGGAGCTCCGGTGGACCAAAACCGAGAGAAATGAAAAGAGATTAGAGAGAGGGACCACGAAATTTTTGAGATAGAGAAGAATGTTGGCTGGCCAATGAAGAGAGAGAGAGAGGAAGAGAGAAAATATCTTCCAATTATTGAAAAATACTATTCACGAGTTGACCGGACTATTCACGGGTTGACCGGTCAAAAGTTTGACTGATGGTGACCGATGGTCGATTGACGCGATTGAAGTGATTGATTTGATATTTGAGGAGACATTTCTCGAGATTCGTGCAAATTGGGACTGATCGGACTCAAACTGGACAAATTTGGGGTTCACAGCGGAACGGAAAACCTCTGCTGCCCGG
>JAGVVM010000178.1:0-22460 GCA_019149425.1 Psidium friedrichsthalianum
CTTTATAGTTTGATAAACTTGCTCAGAGTCGTAGAGCTGTTGTACGGCTAAGGTGAGCTTTATCTGCGGTACACTGTACAAAATCAGGGACTATGTATCATGCTTGTAACTAGAGATGTGTGACACAAGGTGACCGTCATTAAGACGGAGATGAGTGCTTACTGATGAGATGGCGACGTATCGATTGCGAATTTATCGCCTTGCTCAACTAAAATTAGTAGGATCTATTACTTTGGCTGTATGTTATACTGACTAGTCTACCATAGTTGTACGCTTTCATTTGATGTTGCGATATGTTCTTGAATTACTATTATGGGTCTATTGTGCTTTGTGTGTGATATTGATTACAGACTAGGTTGATTATAGCAATACTGTGAGATGGGAGTAGAGGTATAGAGTAGTTATATGCTGACCTGATATATAATAGCTAGATATATACATGAGTGCTAGTATTATGATTATATAGGGTAACTATGCGATCGCTATGAGTTTAGGCTAGCATAAAGCATTGAAGTGATAAATACATTACTACAGTATTGCGTATTATGAGTCTAGGTGACTATATGAAGTCGCGGTGAATATAGCTTGAAACGATTTCTTATGAGCCTTTATCGTATGATCTCTATCGAAACAATTCGTGCATCCATCTGACTTCAAGTGTAGTCATGACTAAGAAGAAGTCTATACTGATGATGTAGACATTGTAGCGACTGATATATGATGTGGTTAAGGTCGGTATTGATGACTATAAGTGAGCTTACAAGTCTATAAGATGCTCGATGTGGTTCTGAGATAAAATACGGGGGTACTAATAGTGCTAGTCGCAAGAAACCGTTAACTATGTGGATGGTATGATGTATCGATACGAAGTTGCGTTTGCGTATAATTATAGAATTTCTGTGTGCATTCAGTTCAAAAAGCCTTCAGTAATGAGCGTATACAGCGGTGTATACGAATTTATCCAAAGAATCTAGGAGAACAGTTGTCGTGACAGTTTTCGTTGGCCTTTGTTAGGTTTTTGTGTTCGCCAATTTACTATGCGCTTAGGCCGAGGAGTTGGAGAATTCCTGCATGTAACGCTCGCAATATTCCCGCGCATAGCTAGTCGTCGTTCACTAGGCACGGGCAGCTTCGAGAGATAAGGTAGAGATATGAACTGTGAGCTTTATGCGTGACTCGAGGCACGGCCTGTGGCGCTTTATGCGCGGGCGTGAGAACTGTTGAGATAAGAATGAATTGTTATAACTCTGAAATAGCATACTATGCTTGTCATTGGACTTAGATTCGACTTTGAACTGCGTGAGCAATTGACTATATTGAATGAGTCTGATATAGTATGAAGCTATCTATTCGTGTGCGCTTGTTTGATCTCATTCACGATTATGCACGTCCCTCTGTTTCATCGGTATGTTTACTCGCTGAGTCATTAGACTCATTTGCGGCTGATCGCCTTTCAGATCCACAGCCTTAGCAATGGAGAATTTGGGAGTACTTTTTGGTGTACCAGAAGAGATAGAGAGATGGGAGTCTACTTATCGGGCATCTGATAACACTGTATATAAGCGTGTGGAGTGTAAAGTCTGGGTAGATGAGGGTGGAGAGTACTTTGTGCCTCTGAAGTTTGAGGCCTGGTTCCATAGGCGAGGACTAGTTTTTAGAGGACCTATTACTAGTATGGATATGGATGTAGAGCTAGAGGATGAGGACGGGTTATTCACTCCAGTGACCTTTGGCGGAGAGGTCATCGACCCGGAGCCCATGCAGGAGGATCTCTGCTGAGTATTGGCCGATGGAGATTGACGGACATGAGGAGGACCCTTATGATATGGAGCAGCTGGCTGCTGAGCTCGAGTTTGTGGAGCCTGAGGAGTCTGACCCCGAGGAGCTGCCGTCTTCGGAGGATAGCGGAGCTGAGTCGGACTAGGGTTGGGGGTTGGTTGTTAGTTTTTGGGGGTATGGCACTTGAGCACCATTTTTTAGTGTGCCACTGTCAGGGCTATTTCTCTTTGGTAGCCAGTTCCATAGGTTTTGGCCATATGTTTATATCTATGTAAATGTGTGTGAATATTGTATATAATAGTCATGTATATAAATAGGTTGTGAGTTTAAACTTTGAATTGGCTACTGTCGATCTATCCATCTATCTACCTGCTTGTTTGTTTGTCGGGAGTTGAGTAGACGCTTTCGCTTGTGTTTCGTTAAGCCGTCGTCTGGCCGCGATGTTTTTCCTGGGCGATCGCAGGTCAGTTGGGCCATTCGACGAGGCTCGCGGATCGGAGGTCTTGTCGCGTGGTCGCTCGAGAGGGGCGGGGTGTGACATGAGTAATATCTTATATTACTATTCCAAATATTTGGGGCCCGTGCTTGTATTCAAAATAATATTTGAGGATATTCCACAAATACTTGAAATTAATTATTTGGTCATTTTGGGTTCCACGTGAGAAATTGGATATTTTTAATAAAATTGTGCACGTGAAACAAATTAATTGGTTTGGCCATTGTGTTGGCCATGTGAATTGAATATTTGGACTTGTATTTGAAATGTGGCCTAACGTACTTGGCCGATGATTTCTGTCCAGATGAATCTGAAGGATTTTATTGCTTGAAAGGTGAGTGCGACGGTTTTCGCATGTTTGATTACATATCATCTGTGACTTGGCGAATACGTAGCCATGATGTCACCTGGCATAATATGTAGCCACTGGCGTAAAATGTAGCCATGGAGGATGGCCTTGAGGTGCCTATACGACACGGGGAATTAGAGGGATAAATGTGCCAACTTGAGGTACCTATATGACACGGGTCGAGGCACAGTACGCCTTGATGCGTTTGACGCAAGGTAGCTGGAGAAATAATGTACCAACTTGAGGCATCCATACGCGGGTTGAGGCACAGACCTAAGGTGTCTACGACGCGGGTCGGACCTGATGTGTCTATATGACGCGGGTCAAATTGGCTTTCAACCCGAGGCTCAAGATTGAGCATGCATGCATGAGTCATTGCTATGATTGTCTTGGATTGTACATGTTTTTAATTGAAAGTTTAATTGCCTTTATTGAGCCATTAACTGGTTATGTTACTTTTGTATTATTTGGATTTCGTGTGGTCTTGGATTGGATTTGTTATAAACGGTTTACATGCTTGGCCGCTCTGTGACGAGTTTTCTAAATATGAACTGCTTTAAGGTAATCGAATCTCACCTAGTGATTTTGAGTGCCTGAGTTGGGATATGAGAATTTGGTCTGGGTTTGTTTGGCGTCCTGAGGAGGAGATTAGGGGTTAGATTGCTGAGATTTGTTCTCATAGGTGATTTTCATGCTTTCAGAACCTCGACCCCCGCAATGAATGCAATACCGATAAGATAGAGGATCTCGAAGGAAATCGAGACTGCGACTTAGTCATTTTTGGGACTAGATGGAGGGATGTACATAAGATATAAGAGTATCGTATGGGTAGATGTAGGAGGAAGGCAGTGACAACCTCATGTGTATATAGCCTGGATGTATGGAGTAGAGTGACTGAAGTTTTGATTTGTATATAGGTGACGTCATCCTATCGGTTGTGTGTGAATATTGTATATGAGATGTAATATAAGGCTTAGCTTGCTATAAAGGTTTAATTTGTCTCTTTACCTATCCCTTTTTGTATATGTGATTTGAAGGAGCTCGTTTCCGTTGTCTATGGAGCTTTGAGATCGTTGGGTTATGGCGAGTTTCCTGGGTCGTCGTTTTTGTGAACCATTCGATCGTATAGATATGACAGGGATGTCGCGTGACTCATAGGTTTGGGGCGTGACATAATTCATTGCCACTAGCCACATCATGTGCCATGTTCACCAGCATGGACGAAAATCTAACGGTGGGTATATTTGTTCCCTAGGTAAATGTTGATGGCTTCCTTTTTGCACTTTTGAAAGGTCTAGGTATTCATACCCCACAAGCAAATGTTAAAGTGGTTTTTTTTTTTGGGATTTCGTTTGAGAAAAACTGCATGCCGATATAACACTTAAGGGGGGCGCATGAAAACATTTCTACTCTAAAAATTAACTTCTAACGAAAAATTAATTTTTCTAATACTTCTTAACAGAAAGTTGACTTTCGCAATTCTAGAGAATTTTTTTTTTTACTTCCTTAAGTGGCTCCAAAACTACTTTCGAAGCAAAAAAAAAAAAAAAGCTCTACACTTAGAAGAAGAAATTTGGATAACCGAACGAATATTTGTTCTAGAAGCATTTCTAGAGGAGGAATTCTACTCCAAAAGTGTTGTTATGTGTGCTCGACATTTATGAAATAGAAAGGTTTGTTACAATAATGAAGATAAGTTAGTAACATCAGGAAGAGACTTTGAAATAAAGCGTTACCTGTGAAGGATAGTTACTGACTTGGAATTTACAAGGACTTACAAGAGTATTACAATTATTCAAAACAATTACTATACTATTGGTTAATTACTAACTGATAGCATTTTCATGTTACGAACTCTGCAGTAAGTGCAAATGAGTTACGACGGTTAGATGTCAATGACGACCTATAAACTTAAATTAGTACCAGCGACTAGCATTACCACTATTTCAGGTAAATTACAATAAATTGAGGAAAAAAAATACGGCTAAAATGCGACCGCCCCCCTTTTGTTAATGTGATTCTTTTGGTCCACAATATTGTTTTGAAAGCTTAGTCATTATGCCAAAACGGGGAGTTATTTATTTACTCAAATAATTAGACTTACATGAAACCCTAATAAAATGCGTGCACCTTGATGAACTTTGTTATGATGTGTTTTATTCGTTGGGTCGTCATGACATGAGTATATGGAATCTGGAAAACAACCCTCGTTTTGGCATATATTTGATATCCCAAGTCTTATATTGTGGTGAGAGAGACCCTATTGTTTCGCGAAAAAGTTCACATCTCTAGAAAATAATTTTGAAAAGCCATTTTTCAGGAAAATAATTATATTTTTCGGTGTTTGGCTAAGACTTGATAATATTTTCCCTCAAACAACTGACGGATTAAATGTACATCCAAATGGGCAGCACCATCGGCATCTTGGTCTAGTGGGGGGGGGGGGGTTGTTTCCAGGGACGCCATCGGGGGATCAAACCCCGATGAAACCACAAGAAAAGTATCCAAATTGACATCATTTTGTATGGTTAATCAAAAAAAGAAATTTTTTGAAGGGAGAGCATAATCCCGTCAATATGTGTATTGTTGGTCGATGGATCTTAGGAGTACGCGATTCATATCTGTGATCCAACTTATATGCATCGTTAAAGTTGGTAAATGGCACGTGAGCTGGGGCGAATGTTTGGTGGGATCATCGAGGGTTTCTCGTAATATGGGGCAAATTTGTCACGGAAAAAAAAGACATGCGTGGAGAGAGGGGGCGGTCTAATTGGCGAGAGACACGTAAAGGTCTGAACGCTGAATGCAGAGCAAACAACAGCTGACGCGTGTACAGTGCCTTGGATTCTTGACCATAGATGAGGCTTCTTTGGATTTTCTCCAAATCGAATATTGACTTACGTAAATGAGTGAGAATTCCTTTTTACAACTTGCCACGGAGAACCTCCGTCATTTGTGGAAAGAAGAATAACAGGAAGGTTATTTGAAAGAAAAACGATACACGATTAAAGATTTTGGTCGATCTTAGAAAGACGAAAGCTTTTCCACGTGGGAGCAAGCTGAAGGAGAAGCAAATATATCCAGTAAAGGGAACAAACAACAGCGAGTTCAGATAAACAAGGGTTTCCCTTGGTCTTTATGATTACCATGTGGCAGGACATAACAGAATCTTGCCACTAAATTAGTGATGCAGCCCGTATTCAAGACGAGAACGCTCAATCAAGAAGATCAATCCGTATTCAAGATCGACGCATCTCTCATCGATAAGCCTCTCATCGGCAAGTCTCCTCATTCAAGGTCAACATCGGAATGTCCAAGAGGCTCACCGAAAAGCTTCGTCATTAGGACTTTGTCATCTCCCATGCTTTGAAAGCCTCCAAGACACTTTGGAACCATCACAAGCATTGATGCATTTTTTATAGCTCCTAGTTTCTAAGAGCTACTAGTTTCTATGTGCTTTAATGATTTCTAGATTCCAAATTAGACTATAGTCTTTTGCTTTTCTTCTATTTTGCGTTAAAAATGCCATCAAATTTCTATAGAAAGACATATGGATTTGATAATGAAATTTGCCCAGTGCAATTCTTTTGAATCTCGAAGAGTTCATACTCTTTGAAAACCTAGAAAAGTTTTCACTATGTCCTTGAAGAGTCGGAGCTTTTCAAAGTCTACATCATTGAAAAGTTGCATCTAGAAGAACTAATGTCATTTCAACTTCCTTGGAGGCCTGGAAGAGCAACAATTTAAGTTCCTAACAATTTCTTCATTTTGTCCATTCACGAATTGTCCACTTCCTCCTATCATTGGCCATCCTACAATGCTTATCTCAGAAAACTAAAATAACTAAGTTATAGATTCAAGAGTTCTCGAAATTTTAGTGTTGGAATCAAGTCATTCCAATCTATATCGACAAAGTTATGACTATTTTCTTGAACTCGTATAGAACTGAAATTTCTACTAGTTTCGTGACGCAGTTTCTATGTCTCCCGATCCTATTGTGTCAGTAGTGACCCTGGGACTACATCAATTAGCCTAAGAAAGTCCGGGTAAAATTGAAACTCAGAGACTGTGCGCTCCTATACACGATATAACGCGCTTCACTTCATCTTTATGATAACTACGCGGCATGGCATATAGCAGAGTTTTGCCACTTAAACCAATCTGTCGATAAGCATTGGCTTATTGATTAGCATTGAGGAGTTTTTCTCCGATGAAATCCCCAAGCCTTACGGCTGGGTACGCATCACTCATTAATTGTGGAAGAGTACTATAATAGAAAGGACATGAGAGGAGGAGCAAGTGACTCTATTGGGCGCGAATGCTTGGTGGAAGGTGAGAATGTCGTGTTATTTGGAATCTTTGGAAGTCATGAGAAGTTCACAATAAATTCTCAATGGTTTGAACTTTGAATAGCCGAAATCCAAAGATGCCGAAATCGAGGAGCCCAATATTCTAGAAATACAGAAGTGCTCAATATTCGAGATAGATTAGAAGGACCAATATAATGTGAACAAGTCTAGAACTATGATATTTATTGAACTTGGAAAGGACCGCACTTGTGAACAAGCCTAGAATGAGGATATTCTGTAAAGCTTTGAAGGAATAGAAGATAGAAGAGTAGCAGATCATTATCGAGACGTTGGGTTGTTGGTTGGAGCAGTTCCCTTTATATGAGGTGGAAAGACTATAACAATACTGATGATCTTGGTGAGTTTAGTTACGATGAGGAATCGGCAAGGATATTGATATCCTTGGAAGTGTTTGGAAGCTAACTTAGTCAATCAGTGAAGACGAGGAATCAATGAGAATGCTAATGTCCTCGGATGTCTTTGGAAGTTGATGAAGCCAAGAGGATCATTAGAAAATTGATTGCACGTCATTCCACACTAGTTCGTCGATGGGCAACATCAGTAAGCTATTGATAGTTTGCACTCTTTATTATGGGTAAGGGACAATGCAGATACGAGCTCTGGAAAATGGTGTCCAGATACTTATTTGATTGAGATGGTAATAACACCAATATAGCCATTACAATAGCTTAGAATTCATATCAAGAACATTGGAGATAAATTAGAGTAATTATGGCAATTCTGATAGAAGATAGACTTAGTCTGATTGGATTGAAAAAATTGTCACTATTAGGATTCGTTCTTACGTTGATGTTGCTAGAACCAATAGCTACTTCATGGAGTGGAGTACGAAACAATCATTTAAGGTTGGATGAATGTATATAGTCAAATCCAAGAGAAGTAGTGAGGTTGGGTGGCATCGAACAAATCAAATCCTTAACGTCTGAGGGTTCTTTTTTGCGCTATATTAGTTAATAGCGATTGTGTTACTGATAATGAATTTTTGCGGTGCTACGAAGTTGTACTCAAAGTAAAAGCCGAGTATACAAGTGTAAGAATAGCGGTTATCTCTTGATAGTGTAATCTATGGTGTGAAAGGGGCAATACTTGCCAGTTATAACTTGCATAGCTTGTTGCTAGTGGATTCTAGCTTTGTTGTGGCTGTTAGCATGGAAAGTGGACGTAGGCTTGGGGATAAAGCCGAACCATAATAAATTATAGTGTGCTGTCTTTTCTCTCATTATTATCAACATTGTTTATTTGTTATTATTAGTAATTATTGACCAGCACCACACCTAATTATGTTAAACTATTTTTGTTACTAGTGAAGTTTAACTTGTTATCTTCTACGAAAGTTCTTTATATTTCTCATTCAACCTATTCACTTCCTTTAGGTTGTATTGTTAGCACCAACAATTGGAATTAGAGTCTCATTATTCGTTATTAGAAGTGCTTTTGCTTATGGACATAAAGATTTTGTTATGGCTAACTTTATAAGAAGTATTTTTAGAAAATTCTTTATGATGATGATACATTCTTTAAACTCAAGATCTTCAGAATTGCTTCATTGCTTTTAAGTATTTCTTTGTTTTGAATCGAAGTCTTCAAGATCTGAATTTTCTAAAGGATCTTCATTACTTTCAAAATTTCCCGAACTCTCCTTCTTAACTTTGAAAGACTTTTCTGATTGCTTTGATTAATTTCTTTGGAGAGAAGATTATCCTAATCCAAATGACCACCTATAAGTGAGAGTAAAAAATACAAAAGAGATGAGATGACTCACTCTATAATCAAGAGCCATACATTTCTTGCAATGTGGTTTATCCAATATTGAGTTTGACAAAATTTCTTCTTATAGCCGAGCAAAGGAAATTTGGTATATGCTTGAAATTGCCTATGAAGAGACCGCTATAGTCAAAGAAGCAAAGATGAATATCTTTCTTAGTGATTATGAGACTTTCAATATGGAGCTACATGAAGACATTGAAAGAATACTCACGCGCTATAATGTCATCATGAATGGACTTGTTTTACATGGCAAGATCCACACAAATGAGTAACATTCAAGCAAGATTCTTTGAGCTCTACCACAAGAATGAGTTCATGTGAAAATCGTCAATTCATGAAGCTTAGAGATCTCAACACTTGACTTGGGATGAGCTTATTGCAATTCTCGTGCATTATGAAATTGAATCCAACAATGAGCCGAGAAAGTCCAAGGGTGAAAAGTATATTGCATATACAGCTAACACTATTAACATAGATTTTGAAGGATAGTTCTCTAACGATAACAATGATGATGAATAGTGTTATTGATTTAAGAATTCTAAAGATTCTTGAAAATGAAGAAGAAATCCAACAATAAGATTATTGTGCATTTGCTACTCAAAAATAAGGAGAAAAGTTGGAAAGAAAATGTTTTGAGCAAATCGTATTGGAGATTAATTGATATCAACAATCATCCTAGATATCACTAGAAGTAGGTATCCACTCTGTCAATTATCTACAAAAGATCAACGAATCTGATCCTCCAATTCCTGATGCCATTGATGATGGATCTCAAGTAAGGTTAATCAGATGATGCTTGTTATAAATCTACCTTGGGTAAGAGAATCAAATCTCATGTTTATCCTCTAACTTTCATTGAAAATCTTTCGAAGAATTTATGTTAACTCTTGGTGATACTTGCTGAAGTGTTGATTATTCATATTGATATTATTTGTTTTCACAAGTATAAGACATTACATGCATTTATTGTAAAACAAGACATGTGTAATGTTTGTACACGGTAGAAGTATCAACATCTCCTTTTGCAAATGATGAGTACTATAAGTTATATGCTCATTGCATCCGAGATTCTTTTTGCTTAAGGAAAATCCCTAGATGCATTAGGCAAGCATTGCATGCTTTCATGCTTTTCAATGTAAATGCTATGTTCTCAAGAATATTGATGATAATGTTGGTGAGTTTAAACTAATGGATCACGAATGTATATTTCTTGATTATTCTACTTCTAGTAGAGCAAATTGTGTATTTAACCAAGTTTCATAGGAAGTGGAAGAATCAATCAATATTAGGTTTGAAGATCAATTGAAAGGTGCAATGCTGATGATAATGAGCAACTAGTGCTGTTGCTAGCAGGACTGATGATATCAATCAAGATCGACATCATGAACCACTAAATTGGAAATATGCACCATAACCAAAGGATTGATGATACAATTTAAGCCACCCTAAGGATCAACAATGTGTTTCAACTCACGAAAGCACTCTATGTACTGAAACAAGCACTCAGAGCATGATATAAATGGTTGAGGTCTTTTCTTGTTACAAATGGGTTTGAGGAAGGTAAGGTTGACACTACCTTATTTAAAAAAGAAAAGAAAAGCAATATATATTGTTGATATCAACTTTGGACCTACTAATGAGTTATTGTGCAAAGAATTTACAAATATAATGAAGAGCGAATTTGAGTCGAGCATGATGGAAGAATTGAATACCTTTCTTGGTTTAGAAGTCAAACCAAGAAGCACCAGCTTCAAAAAGAAGTGTTGAGGTATGAACTATAACTATTCAAAGATTGCCAGTGAAATCCAATCAATAGGCTGTTAATTTAGGAGAGTGGATGTAAGCTTATTATAAGCTAAATCATTATAAAGCTCTAAGTGCATTGTTCTATATCTCATTGCTTATATTCGTTACTATCTAATAGAAGCATTGCACCACTTGATATAACTTGCTCTTACATATATCAACATAATATTTTACCTGATTACACATATCAACCTTGACGCTTTTAATTATGCAATATTTTGTCAAGTTTCTTGAAATCATCTGTTCATCCCCCTCTAGCTGATACTATTAGCCAATATCAATTTTTAGCGACATTCCAATAACACAATGACATGTACAACTAGAGATCTTATTTGAGCATTACAACCACCTAATAACTTGCATTTTTGGTTATTTAAATGGACAAAGTAATGGTGTATCCTCTTTACCATAACTATAATAATAATAATAATAATAATAATAACAACAACAATAAACGACAACGACAACGACAACGACAACGACAACGACAACGACAACGACAACGACAACGACAACGACAACGACAACGACAACGACAACGACAACGACAACGACAACGACGACGATGTATCCTAGGCATTCGAGTTTCCTTTTTGATTTTACGATAGCCTAAGAACACATGCATTCCAACTATTTAAATGGACAACATAACAACGTATTCTACTATCGATGATTTTACGTAGATATTACAATGTCTTAGCATGCATTTCCATTTAAACTTGAAATGAAGGAGTCTGAACTTAACTTGAAAGCACGAGAATTTTGTTACCTATAAAGACAAGGGAGAAAAAAAAAAAGACAAAGGAAAGCAAGAGAAATGGAAATCAAAGAGCAAAAGATCAACGAACCATCCCTGGAAATGAAGAGATGAAGGGATATTTACAAGGATCGCCTCAAAGAGATGCACGTGCACCTCTAGTCGAGACTCGCTCCTTCTAGGCCTGTATCTCTTTTGTCCTGCATCTGCTTCACGTGAATTTTATTAGTTGAAATTGTTAAATCATTGACCTAAGGTTTCAATCCATATCGGTGATTGACTTGGGTTCCGTGAACCGACACTTCTAAAACTATCATGTACCATAACTACGCAATAATGTTTAGAGATATTGGATAGTTTCACTCGATTCCGAGACGTTTAGGTATATTATGGGCTCCAGACCTTTCTTTGGGGCATCAAAAAGTTTTGACCAAAGTTTGATCCGTGGCAGAAGACAGTTTTAAATGATCCAATATAGTCCTACATTTTTGCGCAAAATTTCAATGTAGTCATTTTAATCAATTTTCGCTTGAAATTGCCGACGCAGTAGTACAATCATGGTTGGTCATCTTACTAGTCTTGGATGACAATCCGTTGCTGACAACTTTTTTTCTCTTTCCTTTCTTTCTTGTTACTGTTAATCTTCTTGGACAAGAACCAGCTTCTCAGCTTTAAGAATGGCCTCAAGAACTCGGAAACTCTCATGAAGCTCATCGGCAATACATAGTGAGTTGGGTGGAATTGTCTGCGATGATGAGGCCGATGGAGTGATCTCGCTCTTGCTCTTGACTCAGACAAACCAGATTTGGGTGAGATGGCTCACCAGCCATTTAGACTTGGGCTTGACGGCGAGCAACCGAACCTTCAAATATGGAGGTTCAGCGTATGGCCTTTGTGTTCGCTGAGATCGCCACGGCCACAAGCTTGATGGCCATGGAATGGGAGTGGCCGAGCTCACCGAGATGTAGACTTGTGTAGGTACATCCCCTGTTTATTTCTATTTGTGCCATCAACAACTAGTCCAAGGTCATAGAAGACGATCCATGTTCAAACTCCCTCACAATGCCCTCTTCACTTCATATTCTTCATAACACTACCAATCTCCAACTCAATCACCGATTTTGATTTCTTATGATATACTTCACTCGATGTATATCCAGATGAATAATTGTTTTGTGGGAGTAGCCAAGCTCGCTGAGATCTGAAACTATGAAGGAGTATCCACAGTTCATTCCTGTTTGTGCCATAGATTACACTCCTTGAGCTCCAATTATGCAAACAAAAATAAAGTTCGGTGGGGGTAGAGGTGTAATGGGAAGAGGGGAAATATGAAAAGAAAAGAGAAAAGAAAGGACAAAAAATGAAAGAAAAATCAGAAATGAAGGAAAATAATGTGGTTTCGAGTGAAGTTATCCACATAAGAGCATCAGCTGTGTAACGTAGAATGGTCGATAATGACTAGATCACCATGTCAACAATTTCAGGTGATAATTATTTGGAAGGAAGGGCTACATTGGAATTTTGTGCAAATTATTAAAGATTATATTGTATTGATTGAATGGTTTAACATCACATTTGAATCTACACAACAGGCTTAGAAAATATCAATTTTTCTCTTAACCCCATTTTGGTGGCATTGGGACGCTTGAGATACTTAGTTTTGGGATGTAAAATTGAAACTGAGAAATCGCAAACTTCCTGACATAGTAAAAAGCAGACGACTGATCTTGAAGGGTAAAAATTTGATTGTTGTATTCGAATCGCAATATGGATGTCAAAAGAATCGTTTTGGTGAGTAAAAGCTACTTTTACGTTAACAATATGTGCCTTGTATTTCTCGGTCAACATAATGATTTCTTAGAAAATGAGAATAAAATTTCGGCTAACAACAACTGCCTTTTCCTGATGGAGTTCAAATTTGAAGAATGTCATTATAAAGACATAAGTTAAGCAACAAATTTAGTTCATGATTTGAGCTACGGAAAACACATACACACCCCCTCTCTTTTCTTTAGGCGTCCCTAATGGAAGAGCTAGATGAACACATGATTTCATTGCAAAGATATTTCTAAGAGCATGCAACAGAAGTCTGATTGATAATTTCACTTGGCAGACTGTTAAGAGGGAGCCCAGATTCGAGCATTCAACCTATCCAGTTGAACCCACATTTATTTACAAAGTTTAAGCCAATAAGTTATGAGCTAACTAGGATATATTACCTGCTCCAAACTATACAAATTATCCAATGTGCGACCTTGTAGCACAATTCACACAAGCGTTTCAACAACTTCCTCTCATGGTTAAGCTTAGTGTTATGTTTGCTCTCCCTTAATTCACTACATCAACTTCTTTCAACTTGAATCTCCAGCACCCACCTTCATCTCTAGTTACGTTCTCCAGACTACACCAAGAAGGTTGCTATTGAGGCTGCATTGCTACACTACAACGTTGATATGGGTGCGAGTGGACGTATCTATTTTGAGTGAGAAATGGATGATGTATGGTAGATGAAGGTTAAAAAACGATCACCACCAAGGCCTAAAAGATGGGCTACCAGCCAAGGACAAGGAACGCGATTGACAAAGTTCACTACTAAGGCTTAAAGGGCAAGCCACCTGACAAGGATAAAGGATTTCGAGATAGGAGAAGCACATCACAAATGCCTAAATGAAAACCACTAGCTAAGGATAAATGGCTTATTGGTTCACTACCAAGGAAGAATCCACTTTCCGGTGATAAAGGACCGAGATAGATATTCTCTGTCATAGAGGAAAATCTCATATATTCTCAACATTCAAGTCTTGTCTTACATTTGAGAATTCACTTCTTTTTATGGAGGAACTAATACATTGAAAATAGTCAAAGCATTTAAGATAGCTAAATTACACCACAAGTGCTACAACTTGTGTACGGTGATCACTTTAGTGCCAAAACTTTCAAATCGATTACTTTAGTGACGAGTTTTTTGCAAATCGTTCACTTTAGTGCCAAGTTCCATCTGAAGCATACGTGGTTGGTCGAAAATTTTACGTGGATTTTTCACATGAAAAACTAGGACGACGTAGCTCGGTGGAGGGTGACTCAGCAATTTCAATAGCAAGACGATGTCATTGAAGTTGAAAACCCTTACCATGGCTGAAGTAAAATTTGCGTCCCCATTTCTGTTTCGCCCCAATATTAACGGCCATAGGTCAAAATAGAGGGAAGGAGCTTTAGTAGTAGCTCAAATTCGTTTTAACCAATTGAAGAAGATGGTGAGTTTTACTATTATTATCGGTTATTGAGTCCAGCAATAACATCTTAGACTCGGTCGAATCCAAGCAAAAGATTCCATGGATGTGGTAGGTATAGAAAGGGGCCAAAGTGCAAATATTTCAAATGGGTTGATAAAAAATTCTTCAGTCGAGCCACCAAGGTGATATTGGAGCTTCTTAAAAGATGGCATGAACCTCCACCTACATTCATGGATGAGTTGGATGATATCGATTCATAAGCTGAGATGAAGGCTGTAACATCTCTAGCCATTCAATTGAAGAAGGAAGTGTCAACGATGAAAAGATAAATAAAGCGTTATTGAGCCTTAATTGTGTTTTTGTTCCATTGTGTAGCCTATGTAATGGTCAAGTGTAAGGTGTGTGATGAGAGAAAATTTATCAGTCTACTGTAGGTGAAGATCAGTTGGATATGTATTTGTATTGTACAATGTATAAGTAACGAATGATTTTTGTATGGATGAAGAGGTTTGCTATAGTATTTTGTTGGAAATAGAAGGTTGTAATGCAATGTTTGCTTATTTTTTGCTTAGTTCATGGACTAGCTATGTATTGTCAATATGTATTTGTTTAGTTTTTGGTTCACTTGTTTAGTTTGCTTCAAATGTGGCAACTGGTTTGTTGCAAATGGGGTTCTGGTTTATTGCTCGGGCGCTGAAGAAGCATTTGCCTTTATTGCAAATGGTTTGAATTTAGTTGGTTGACTTATTTGAGCAACTTACAATTTTTTTTAAGTGTATTGTTCAACATTTGTTTGCTTGAGATGTTTGGTTTAGCGTTGTTTGGTTTGCTGCAAACATCTGCAAATGTTGCAAGTAATTGGGTTGATGGTTATTGCAAATGCTGGTTCCCATGAAGTTGTAAGTGTTGATCACTTAAGTGATGTTAGGATTAAAAATTTATCGATTAAGTTCCAATTATCTTTGAAAGAGATCACTTTAGTGCCAAGTTATTGTCAAAGTGATCACTTAAGTACTAAATTGTTCTAAAAGTGATCACTTAAATGCCAAGTTGTTATGAAAGTGATTAAGTGATCATTTAAGTGTATCATCAAAACCAATACCAATTCGTGCATTAGGTCGAAATCAATACGAATCCAGCAAACTTGTGTACTAAACCTTATAGTACCATTGTGCACCAGTAACTAGTTGGTGCACCACCAAAATAGTTATGGTGCACTAGCAAGTTGCTAGAATGCACTAACAACTAGCTAGTGCGCCACTAAGGCAGTTAGGTGCACCAGCAAGTTACTGGTGCATTCACAATATGCATTGTACTTGTTGGTGTAACTATAACAGTATCAATAATGTGCACCAGCAAGTTCCTAGTGTATTCATAAACTTGCTGGTGCACCAAAACTTGTAGCAGCAAATGGTGCACTAGCAAAACCTCCAATACCAAAAGCTGCACAGCTAGTACTAGCAACCTCATGCACCTACCACAACCAATAAACATAACCAGCTGCCAACAACAGCCATAAACAAATAGCCAATAACACAATAAGCACAGCCACCATAGCAATGTAAATAGCAAAAGCATAATTGAAAATTTTCACATTTTAAATAAAAAACTTCGAGTTACATAAGTTGAATAAACAACCATGTCTTTCACATCAAAATAACAACACATAGGTAATTGTGGTTCCAATAAAAAATAAATACTAACGTACCCACTCCCCTCCCTCTCAATCAGTCAACATTTACAACCCTTTAGCTCCTTTTCTTTCGATGGCTTTTTCACTTGGTTCATAATCCTAGTACTCTTTCTAGCATATGTAAGTTCTGATCTTCAAGTGGCCTTTTAAGCCTTGGTTGAGGTGGAACTCTTGTTGGCTTCTTCCTTGGTGTCTATTTGGGAGCTATAGCTGTTGTCTTCTTCTTTATTAAACTCTTCTCTGGTGAAGCCGTTGACTCTTGGGTTGGCCTACTTTTAGAGATAAGCATATTTGAGCTTCTTCTAGGCTACAACAACATAGTAACACAAGGAAATGGGCTATAAAATTTGAAATCGTTGTCATTAAATGCACTAGTTCTACCAAACTTACATGCAAGATAGTCATTCCAGTGCGTCATCAGTGAAAAGGCCATAACCATATTTCCTTAACTTCTTCCCAAGAGTCCCTCTTGTTACCAAGGGAAGTGGTGGCTATGCAGTAGGTTCTATTGGCTCTTGAGGTGGTAGGGGTTAGGCAACATGCTTTGTTCTTGCCATTCTTCTCACATGAAGTATGGAAACGGTGTTAGACTACTAGCCATAAAAGAATACAAGAAAATAATGTACAACTTATTGGATATTTTCTCCTTGTTTGTTCAACGGTAGATTTAGTGTGCTCTGTGTTGGCCCTTTATGTCACGCCCCGAACCCCATGAGCCACGCGACATTCTTGTCATACCTGTACGGTCGAGTGATTCACGAAAACGACGGCCCAGGAAACTCGTCGTAACCAAACGACCTCAGAGTTCTTGTAACAACGACAGCGAGCTCCTTCAACGCATACATATAAAATGGATAGAGAGAGACAGATCAATCAATGCACCAAACCACACTTTATAATACATGCCTTGTTATACAATTGTCAGAACGACGTCATATGAACCATTCAAAGCTCTTGTCGCCTCATTACAACCCATTGCTTGACCTTTAACAACAAAAGACTCTAGGTCGACCAGGTTCTCAACTCCTATAGCGAGCAGACCACATAAATTTCTACCAAGGGCTTCTGCTTCAACCTACTCATCATCATCCGTCCCACCATTTGGTCCAAGAAGGGTTAATCTCTGATCAAATTCCTTCTGGGTCCCCTGCCTTACTCGTATCACATTCACTGCTAGGGACGGGAGTCTGAAAAATAAGGGCAATCACCTATGAGAACAAATCTCAGCAAGCTAACCCCTAATCCCCTCTCAAGATGCTAAACAAACTTAGACCAAACTCTCAGGTCCCAACTCAGGCACTCAAAATCACCGGGCCAAATTCCATTGCCAAAAAGCAGTTCAAATTTAGAAAAGTCGCCACAGAGTGGCAAGCATATAAAGCATTTTTAACAGGCCCAATCCAGGATCACACAAAATTCAGATAACACAGAAATAACACGACCAGTTAATAGCTCAACAAAGCAATTAAACTTTCAATTCGAAACCACGTCCAATCCAGGACAATTAATGCAAATACATATGCATGCACGCTTAGTTTTGAGCCTCGGCTTAACAGCCAATTTGACCAGCGTCATATAGGCGCATCAGGTCTGTGCCGCAACCCGCGTATGGGACGCCTCAGGTTGGCACCTTATCACTCAACTACCCCGCGTTAAACGCTTCAGGGCGCACGACGCTACGTTTTCCGCCCCTGAGGCTACATTTTACGCCTCTATGGCTACATTTTACGCCAATGGCTACATTTTACCCCAGGTGACTTCATGGCTACATTTACGCCAAGTCACAATGATATGCAATCAAACATGCGAAAACCGTCGCATTCGCCTTTTAGGCAGTAAAACCCCTTTTTAAATTCATTTGGACAAAACTCATCGGCCAAGCACGTTAGGCCACATTTCAAATACAAGTCCAAATATTCAATTCATATTTTCGGCCAAAATAGCCAAGCCAATTAACTCATTTTGCGAACCCAAATTGTCACACTCGCCTTTCAGGCAATAAAATCCTTTAAATTCATTTGGACTAAATCATCGGCCAAGTACGTTAGGCCACATTTCAAATAAAAGTCCAAATATTTCACTCAGGCATACGAAACAATGCCAGTTTCAATTGGGCAAAAACCTTGGCCAAGTACGTTAGGCCAAAACTTAAAACACGTGCCCAAATATTTGAATTCAGATGGCCGACATAATGGCCAAACCAATTAATTTCTTTCACGTGCCCAATTTTATAAAAAATGCCCAATTTCTCACATGGGACCCAAAAATGACCCAAATAATTATTTTCAAGTGTTCATGAATATCTCCAAATATTATTTTGAATATGAACACGGGCCCCAAATATTTGAAATAATAAGATAAAATATTACTTGGGCCCGGTTTTGCATAAAATGCTCCATAAACCCATTTTTCGTTCTCGAACTACACGGAACCCACAAAACTTGTCGTTTTCAAACAAAATCAAATTGGACAGCACGTGAACAGTAATTTCAGAACACTATTTGCCTGTTTTCGCTCTAAATATCCCGAAAATCCATTTTTCGGTACCCGAACCTCGCGGGAACTACACCAACCACCACCAACAGCATTATTCAAGCATGGACAGCAACATTTCATCAATCCACAGCCCATTCACAGTCCACAGAAATTGATTCCATCAAATACGCCAATTACGGCCATTTTCGTAAACCGATTTACCACGAATCGGTCCCTAGAGCTAATCCATGGCAAGTCTAACATCATGAACGAAGTCTAGAGGTTTAACTTACCTAAACGAAGTCAAAACAGGGCTGAAGATGCGGCGATGACCGGCGGCAACGACGACGACGGTGGATTCTGGTGGATTTAGGTTGAACCGGGGCTGTTCAAAGGCTTAACGGGATGGTTCACGAGCTGAAAATCAATATTTTCACATGAAAATGAGCTCTATGGGTCGCTGGGGTCAATATATTTCAATATGAGCCCTATATGAAATTCGGGTAACAAAAGACTGGTTTGTCGACCGAAACGGCGAAGTAGATTTGGAAGGTCAAACGACCTCCGATCGAAGTGATTCAAGTTGGAATAGAACCACAGGACATTGAACTACAACATACCCAAAAATCGCGAGATCCAACGGTCGAATTTCTGTCGACGGCCGGTTGAAGTTGAGGCCAGAAAATTGGGCCGCGAGAGAGAGATTCGAATTTAGAGAGAGAGAGGAGAGAGAGGAGAGAGAGAATCTGCTGGATATTTTGGAGGAGAGAGAGAGTGGTTTGACAATAAATATCCTAGGGATGATTATTTCTGGTGACTATTCACCGAAAGCGACATAAAGCTGAACAAATTGACTGATTTTTGGACTATCAATGAAATTTGGACTGATAAAGCTTGGGCCTCAATATTTCGATCAAAGCTGGTCAAATTGATGATCGACGAGACATTTCTCAAAATTCGTGAAATTTCAGGACCAGTAGGGCTCAATCGGTGCTGATTTGGCTCAATCGTGATCGGAAAATAACTCCGGATTTCGTCGTAAAATTTTTCTAGTATCTCTAAAAATATTCTTACCCTCATGCCATGGATTCTAGCTCAAATCAGGGGCAAGATAGAAATTTCTAATTTTTCCCTTTTTCACTGGGTATTTCGAGATCCATCTGCCCATTTTTCGCCTTTCTAGGCAAGGTCCAAATTCACAACTGTGATACTCATAAGAGTCGATTGTCCTTGTCCGGAACCCAATTTGCGGCCTCATTCATAAGATGGTAACTTTAAATAAATTCTCAAACTAACGGGTAGCTTTTAGGAGTCACGCGTATCGACCATTTGATCCACGTGCTTATATTCCTAGCTAGCCTTCCCCTTTGGTTAGTCATCTCAGAGTGGCCAGCTCCAAGTGAGATTCATTTATAGCGCATCCATGAAATTATCATTATGTATTCTAATTTCAAAAAAAAGGGGATCGAAACTCAGGATATCACACTTTATCTAGTTGCATCGTATGCCCTATTGTTGGCACTTTAGTTGGCTATCTAACTTGTCCTTCTGTTGGCCCTTTAGATGGCTGTTTAACATGCCATCCTATAACAGGTTCTATTGGCTCTTGAGGTGGTGAGGGCTGGGCAATATGCCCTACTCTTACCCTTCTTCTCACCTATAGTGTTAAAACGAGGTTAAACTATTGGCCATAAAAGAAGACAAATAAACAATATACATCTTACTGGATATTTTCTTCTCGTTTGTTGAATAGTTGAGTCATGTTGCTCTTGTGTATGCCTTTCATTTGGTTGCATGGTATGCTCTTCACCTGGTTCATGTGTTAAATCTACAGTAACATATGTTCTTGATATTGGTTCTTTTATTGATAGCTTTTCGTACTATGCCATTTCTATGGCAGTACGAGCACGTTATCTTTGCACCAGCTTTGCTCATCCTTTGCCTTAAAATCTCTCATTCTTGCATTCTTCGTCTTTACTTTAACTTTTCTACTTGCTTCTTTAGTGGCAAAGGTGTAGGGACATTATGACTTGTTGGCTCCCATACTTTGTTACTTCTAATGGGTTGCATCATGAATTGGTACACATCAAGATATCACATTTTGTTGTAGCAATCAGTTAGGTAATGTTCTGGGTTTTCTTGTTTCCATTGGATGGCAGAAATGGCATGTGCGCAAGAAATTCCGGTTAGTTGCCATGCTTGACAAGAACACTTCCTCCTCTCTAGGTGAATGGCATATATGTCATCATTCTTCTTGATCTCAAATTTATTATTGCCATTCCAAATTGGATGGTAGAACGTACTACTGGCCAAGTTCTCATCTAATCTCTTTGTAATCCTAGGACCATATGCTCTAGTCCACTTCTTAGTATTACCCCTTTTATTGCACAGCCTAGTCATGACCACAAGTCGTATATTCTCAAGCATGGCAATGATTATTTGCACCTAGTGGCAAATATGTTCCTATTGGAAGCTTCGTTGAGGTTGTTATCAATGATATCACGCTTGAATTCCTCATTGAAGAAGGCCCTACACCAATGCTTTGCTTCAGTTTGGAATAACGCTTCAAAACCATCCTTGGTCAGCCCAAGCAAGTCTTATTTGGCTGTCCTAAATCCAACAATGTTGGTGCTCTTTGTAATTTACTAGAATTGATTCTGTAGCTTATCCTCTTTATACTTATTTAACCAGTTTGCATATATGTGTCTTGCACACATCCTATGCTTGGCATATGGTATCAAATCAGTTATTGGAGGAATAAGTCCCTATGATATTAAACCAAGAAAAATTGTAAGAAAATGAAAATAAAACATAATGCAATTAACATTTAAAAAGAATCAATTGATAATAATATTACCTTCTATTAGTCATTCATGAAAGCCCAACCTCCCCGTTTATTATCTCCAAGTTAGCTATCAAATTTTTTAGGAACCAGGACCAAGTGTCCTTATCTTCTAACTTCACGACAGTCCAAGCCATTAGAAATATTTGTTTATTGGCATCTCGATCAATTGCAGACAACAATTCACCATTGTACAAACCCTTTAGAAAGCACCCATCTAATCCTACAACTCTTCTATAACCAGATAAAGGTCCACACTTGCATGCATCAAAGCACACATAAAACCTATCAAAGATGGTCCCTTCATTGGGCAGTGACCTCTCCATAACTTCCACATACACTCTACTTGGCAGGTTTTGAGGCCCATATTCGTTAGTATAATCCCAAACTTGAGCATATTCTTGCTTGTACTGACCTAAGAATGATGTCATGACCTTATGCTTGGCTCTCTTGTACTAATTCTCTAACACATTAATCCCTACCTGTTCCTTGATCAGCTGCTTTAAGTGGGGACTCCTAATATCAGGCATCGCCTTGATCATGTTAAAGAATTATTTTTACACCCACTTATTTGTTACCCTTTTATTACCAAAAACAATTGAACACATATGTTCCTCCTAGAAGGATCTAATTTGGATTGACCTGCTCTTCTTGCTCAGTGAGCCATAGATCTTCCATGTACAATTACGTTTTTAGACACTTAATGCTCACAAACTTCTTTGTATTTTAAGAAACTCAAGAGTCCCTTGCTAAGCAATAGAATTCTTGACAATAGCATCCTTAAACTATTTTGTATCCAGAACTTGTTATTTTTCTGTGGTGTATGGTGAGCACACTTTTGTCGCAAGGAAGACCACAAAAAAAAGAGGAGCGGTCAGGAAGGAGAAGGCCGG
>JAGVVM010000179.1:0-12289 GCA_019149425.1 Psidium friedrichsthalianum
TCGAGAAATGTTTTGCATAATCAAAATAAATATCACTCTAAAAACATGATTGAATGATGAGCTACTCTGTCGGTAATATACACCCTTCTAAATTGAATAGAAAATAAATTACTTGTGAAACACTGTGAGAACGTAGTTCGACCAATTTTCGGGAAAGTTCTTTCCTTCCAAGACATTCTTCCATAAATGATGTGCATAATGCAAACAAACTTTACTCAAAAAACATCGTGGGAAGTATAGCCGCACTGCCATCCATATAAACTCGCTCAAATTTTGTAGAAAACGAATGACTTGAAAAATGCTCTGAAATCTTGGTTCCACCTATTTGTGGGAAAGCTGATTCCGTCCATTGCTTTTGTCCAGAAATGTTATGGATAATAAAAAATAATTTCACTCAAAAAACATGGTGGAATGATGAGCTACTCTGTCCGTAATATCCACCCTACTAAATTCAATGGAAAATAAATGACTTGAGAAACACTGTAAGAACAAAGTTCGACCTATTTTCGGGAAAGTTCTTTTCCTCGATGACATTCGTCCATAAATGAAGTGCATAATGGAAACAAATTTCACCCAAAAAACGTCATGGAAAGTTGAGTTGCACTGCCATTAATATAAGCTCTCTCAAATTTAGTGCAAATTGAACGACTTGAAAAATGCTCCAAAATCTTGCTTCCACCTATTTTTGGAAAGTTCATTCTTTCCAATGCTTTCATCGAGAAATGTTTTGCATAATCAAAATAAATATCACTCTAAAAACATGATTGAATGATGAGCTACTCTGTCGGTAATATACACCCTTCTAAATTGAATGAAAATAAATTACTTGTGAAACACTGTGAGAACGTAGTTCGACCAATTTTCGGGAAAGTTCTTTCCTTCCAAGACATTCTTCCATAAATGATATGCATAATGCAAACAAAATTTACTCAAAAAACATCGTGGAAGTATAGCCGCACTGCCATCCATATAAACTCGCTCAAATTTTGTAGAAAACGAATGACTTGAAAAATGCTCTGAAATCTTGGTTCCACCTATTTGTGGGAAAGCTGATTCCGTCCATTGCTTTTGTCCAGAAATGTTATGGATAATAAAAAATAATTTCACTCAAAAAACATGGTGGAATGATGAGCTACTCTGTCTGTAATATCCACCCTACTAAATTCAATGGAAAATAAATGACTTGAGAAACACTGTAAGAACAAAGTTCGACCTATTTTCGGGAAAGTTCTTTTCCTCGATGACATTCGTCCATAAATGAAGTGCATAATGGAAACAAATTTCACCGAAAAAACGTCATGGAAAGTTGAGTTGCACTGCCATTAATATAAGCTCTCTCAAATTTAGTGCAAATTGAACGACTTGAAAAATGCTCCAAAATCTTGCTTCCACCTATTTTTGGGAAAGTTCATTCTTTCCATTGCTTTCATCCAGAAATGTTATGCAAAATCAAAATAAATATCACTCTAAAAACATAATTGAATGATGAGCTACTCTGTCGGTAATATACACCCTTGTAAATTGAATGAAAAAAAAATGACTTGTGAAACACTGTGAGGACGTAGTTCGACCTATTTTCGGGAAAGTTCTTTCCTTCCAAGACATTCTTCCATAAATGATGTGCATAATACAAACAAACTTTACTCAAAAAACATCGTGGAAAGTATAGCCGCACTGCCATCCATATAAACTCGCTCAAATTTTGTAGAAAACGAATGACTTGAAAAATGCTCTGAAATCTTGGTTCCACCTATTTATGGGAAAGTTCATACTGTCCATTGCTTTTGTCCAGAAATGTTGTGGATAATAAAAATAATTTCACTCAAAAAACATGGTGGAATGATGAGCTACTCTGTCCGTAATATCCACCCTTCTAAATTGAATGGAAAATAAATGACTTGAGAAACACTGTAAGAACAAAGTTCGACCTATTTTCGGGAAAGTTCTTTTCTTCGATGATATTCGTCCATAAATGATGTGCATAATGGAAACAAATTTCACCCAAAAAACGTCATGGAAAGTTGAGTTGCACTGCCATTAATATAAGCTCTCTCAATTTAGTGCAAATTGAACGACTTGAAAAATGCTCCAAAATCTTGCTTCCACCTATTTTTGGGAAAGTTCATTCTTTCCATTGCTTTTGTGACATTCTGGATTTTCGACCCATTTTCGGAATTTATAAATTGAATGGATATATTTCATTAATACGCTCTAGTTAAGCCTCACTCGAGTCTGATCAACTCGAGATGACTAACCGAAGGGGAATGGCTACCTAGGAAAATTTTCCTGAACAGCTGTCCGTTGGTCTGAGATTTGGACAGAGTCGTAATTTAATGAATTTGGCCACGAGATGAATTCCGATATTGGACAATCGAGATTCTAAGATGGTCACAATGGAGAAATGGATACAGTTTCAGAAACATTGCCCGCAGGGCAGATAGCCGGTGCATGTCGAGAAGCAAGACGTGAATGGAAAATTACCGAAATGCCCCGGTAAATGCTCAGTCCTTAGAATTAGATAAATTAGAATTATTTGAGAACGAACACGTTAGAACGAAACCAATTCCAGTCAGATGTTCGTTCGCGCTCGGAAGTCGATCGGTGCACTTGGCACGCAAATCGAGGCAAGGTCAAATCAATGTCACATCAATCAAGTGTCCTATCAATCAATCAATCATGGCACAATTCCCAATGCAAATCAATCCATCAATCAAAGTACTAGTCAAAGTACAATGTCAACTCCAAAGTACAACCTACTCCCATTATAACCTTTATTTCCCTTTATTTTTATTATGTTATAATCTCTCTCTCTCTCTCTCCTCCCTCACCCATATTCGGCCGACTCCTTCTTCTTCTTCTTCTTCTTCTCCTTCTTCTTCTTCCCGTTGGTCTCCTCTCCGTCCGCCCGTGGACACCGCCCGACCACCGCCCTTACCGCCGCCGTTCGGACTCCACCGCCACGTCCATCATACCCACGTCATTTGTTAAGCTTCCATTGCCCCTCCTCTCTTCATTTTGTGATCTTGAAGACCCACCGTGAACCCAACCAAACCCGTTCCTCTCTCTTCCATCCTTCTTCGTCGTTGTGCATCGGGGGAGCTCGGGCCATTTCGGCTTGTTCCGCCCACTTCCCAACCCATCTAACATCTAGAACCGACTCATTTAGGTCTGGGAAGGCTCACAAGGACGCTGGAACAGCCGCCTCAACCGCCGACCCTCCTTCCTTGGCCGTGAGCCTATTCGGCCATTTTAGCTCTGTCGTGCGTCGTCGTCGTGTTCGGTCCATTCAAGGTAAGCTAGCCTCTAATCCCCGCTTAGGAATGGTGTATGCAAAGCTTAGTTGCTGTTTTGTGTGGTGATTTAAGTAGATTAGTTGATAAATGAGTGTTTTAAGCTAAATTAAGTAAGGTTAATTGGGTTATTTGCAAAATGGGTTAATCCCATGGACTTGGGAAGCTTGAGATGGGCCTTGCTAAGTTGATAAGTGGGCTGGAAATAAAGCTTGGGGTGCCTAAATGATGGGCTTTATGTTAGCTATGGGCTTGGGGATCCATTTTAGACTTAAATGAGCAAATTTGGACCTTTGGACCTAAGTGTTTCTAATGGGCCTTGTAATTGGACGAAAATGTAATTGAATTGGGCCATAATTAAAGTATTGAAAATAAAATTTTAGGGCCCAATGATGTACATGGGCTTAGGGACCTAAATTGGGCCTAAATGTACTAAAATAGACTTAATGGGCTTACCTTAGCAAATGGGCTTGGGCCCCACCCGAAAATTATAAAAATAATGGGCCTTAAAATATTTAATACCTAAAATTTAATCATGGGCTTGTAAATAGTAGATGGGCCTTAAACCCTAAATGGACCTAATCTACTTAATGGGCGTAAGATTTAAGAATGGATTCTTGGGCTTAGTAATTGGGTTTAATAAAATTTAATAAGATTAATTGGGAACCTAAAGTAACTTCAAACCTAATTGTGGGCCGATGCCGGGCCGGGGTTGAATAGTAAAGACCAAGTTGGGCCGAGCCTTCAAGCTCGATTGGACTGGGTTCCGAAACAGACGAACCCTAAGGGTGAAGTAAATCACGATTGAGTTATTGGGTGTCTGTTTTGAGAAGAAGCAAATGCCTGATGTAATTTCGTGGGGTACCCGATTAAACCCAGTTAATTGAGAAATTCCGTGTGAAGTACCCAGTCTGCTTGAGGCACATCCCGATGAATATGTGTTGTTGAAACAATGGTTAAATTGTTATGCCTTATTGTGTTGAGATCTCTGTATTTACCTGCTCTGTGATCGATGCACTGTGAATTTTGTATGCGCATCATGTACTGTGAGCATGGCGTGAGTCACCTGGAGGTGTGACATGTGGGATGAGCCCTGAGGCGTCTTTACGCGGGGAAATGGAGGGATAAGCTTGGCCAACGTAAGGCGTACCATACGCAGTTGAGGTAATGCCGAATGGCACAATGAGATGAGCCCTGAGGCGTCTTTACGCGGGGAAATGGAGGGATAAGCGTGCCAACCTGAGGCGTACCACACGCGGGTTGAGGCACGATGCCGAGTGGCACAGTGGGATGAGCCATTATGGGAATGGGAGATATAAGCGGGCAGGATCCATTGGGATTGGTTGAGGCATACTGAAACATGCATTTGTCTTTGCATATTGATTTGTTGCGATTGCCTGTTGACTGCCCGTTGCATGTTATTAACTGCGTTGTATCACGTAGTTTGACTGTCCATATGTTGGGAGTGGGTTCCTGGAACCAGTGAGGATTTTAGAGCTAGGTGAGCTGAAACCCTAGTTTCTAGTTAGGTCCGAACCCACTAGTATACTCTCACCCTAATGCTGGGATTAGTGGTGGAGCGTGTGCGTCCTCGACTCACTAAGCGGTGGGTTGTGTGCCATATTTTAAATTCCTCAGACGGCCATGATGGCCGCACCCCCTATTCTCTTTGGCCTGCCGTGCAGATGACCCGAGAGTTCCCACCATTACGATGAAACTTGCTACATGTGGCTCAGACAGACTGACTACTAGTATGGATGCGGAGATCAGGGAGGTCCCCAGTTGGTTTCCTATATGAGCTTACGAGGCCTGGTATAGAGAAGGACACGAGTTAGCGTTTTGGAGGGCGACCCTTGAGATATGCCCTGATACCCATGGAGGACGACCTCTCCGTGTTCTACGACCTGCCTGTATTGGATGTGAGGTGGTCGAACCCTGACCCCAATGTTGGAAGTTTTGCCGTCCCCAGGACCCTCACGGAGATAGAACCGCCAACGAGGAGGGCCGACCTGCCATGGACACCGCGAACCAGAGGGGATCTCTAGGAAGCAGTAGAGGATGAGTTCTGCTGAACGCTGGTCATAGTATTTTTGGAAATATGCTGAGCGTAGTGTCGAGACCATGGGTTGTATTTCTTTTGTGGGGGTCTGTACCGAATGCTTTGTCGATATATATCAAAATTGATGATTTGTGTATTCTCTTTTTAATACTACCCCCCGATTATCAGTATGCATGGCATATGTGGGCGATAGGAAGGCAAACACTCTCCGCAGGTTTCATATGATGTTTTAAATTAGAACCGGACGCGGAAAACCCACCGTCCTGGAAATGACCGCAAGACGAAGAAGAAATCTCCTGGCGCTCGTTCGCTTACGGTTGATCAGGCCGACGACTCGCTAAGCAGAAGAGAATTAAATGTATGAGCTGGATGTCGCGTGCTCGATTGGGGGTTCGGGGCGTGACAATGGTAGTGCGGCATATACTTTCCACGATGTTTTTTTGAGTAAAGTTTGTTTGCATTATGCACATCATTTATGGAAGAATGTCTTGGCGGAAAGAACTTTCCCCGAAAATAGGTCGAACTAACGTTCTCACAGTGTTTCACAAGTCATTTTTTTTTCATTCAATTTAGAAGGGCGTATATTACCGACAAGTAGCTCATCATTCAATCATGTTTTTAGAGTGATATTTATTTTGATTATGCATAACATTTCTGGATGAAAGCAATGGAAAGACTGAACTTTCCCAAAATAGGTGGAAGCAAGATTTTGGAGCATTTTTCAAGTCGTTCAATTTGCATTAAATTTGAGAGAGCTTATATTAATGGCAGTGCAACTCAACTTCCATGACGTTTTTTGGGTGAAATTTGTTTCCATTATGCACATCATTTATAGACGAATGTCATCGAAGAAAAGAACTTCCCGAAAATAGGTCGAACGAACTTTGTTCTTACAGTGTTTCTCAAGTCATTTATTTTCCGTTGAATTTAGAAGGTGGATATTACGGACAGAGTAGCTCATCATTCCACCCATGTTTTTTGAGTGAAATTATTTTTTATTATCCATAACATTTCTGGACAAAAGTAATGGCAGTATGAGCTTTCCCATAAATAGGTGGAACCAAGATTTCAGAGCATTTTTCAAGTCATTGCGTTTTCTACAAAATTTGAGCGAGTTTATATGGATGGCAGTGCGGCTATACTTTCCACGATGTTTTTTGAGTAAAGTTTGTTTGCATTATGCACATCATTTATGGAAGAATGTCTTGGAAGGAAAGAACTTTCCCGAAAATAGGTCGACTAACTACGTTCTCACAGTGTTTCACAAGTCATTTTTTTTTTCATTCAATTTAGAAGGTGTATATTACCGACAGAGTAGCTCATCATTCAATCATGTTTTTAGAGTGAATTTATTTTGATTATGCATAACATTTCTGGATGAAAGCAATGGAAAGAATGAACTTTTCCCAAAATAGGTGGAAGCAAGATTTTGGAGCATTTTTCAAGTCGTTCAATTTGCATTAAATTTGAGAGAGCTTATATTAATGGCAGGCAACTTAACTTTCCATGACGTTTTTTTGGGTGAAATTTGTTTCCATTATGCACATCATTTATAGACGAATGTCATCGAAGAAAGAACTTTCCCGAAAATAGGTCGAACTTTGTTCTTACAGTGTTTCTCAAGTCATTTATTTTCCGTTGAATTAGAAGGGTGGATATTACGGACAGAGTAGCTCTCATTCCACCATGTTTTTTGAGTGGAATTTATTTATTTATTATCCATAACATTTCTGGACAAAAGCAATGGACAGTATGAGCTTTCCCATAAATAGGTGGAACCAAGATTTCAGAGCATTTTTCAAGTCATTCGTTTTCTACAAAAATTTGAGCGAGTTTATATGGATGGCATGCGGCTATACTTTCCACGATGTTTTTTGAGTAAAGTTTGTTTGCTTATGCACATCATTTATGGAAGAATGTCTTGGAAGGAAAGAAACTTTCCCGAAAATAGGTCGAACTACGTTATCACAGTGTTTCACAATTCATTTTTTTTTTTCATTCATTTAGAAGGGTGTATATTACCGACAGAGTAGCTCATCATTCAATCATGTTTTTTAGAGCGATATTTATTTTGATTATGCATAACATTTCTGGATGAAAGCAATGGAAAAGAATGAACTTTCCCAAAAATAGGTGGAAGCAAGATTTTGGAGCGTTTTTCAAGTCGTTCAATTTGCACTAAATTTGAGAGAGCTTATATTAATGGCAGTGCAACTGTAACGCCCTGAATTTTCGACCCTTTTATCAGATGTCTAATAGAATGGATTTACTTCGTCGCTTGCACTATAGTCAGATCTCAGTCGAGATTGATCACCTCGGGATGGCCGACCAAATGGGAATGGCGATTTAGGATTTAAAGTACGTGGACTTAACGGTCGATACGCGTATCTCCTAACCGCCGCCCGTTGGCCTGAGTTATTTGCTAAATTGCTAGTCGATGGAATTGACCACGATACGGATTTCTGATTTAGGACAATTGAAGGTCTTAGGGTGTTGCAAAAGCTAATTGAGCACCACGGAGATTCAGAAGGTTGGAATTAGTAAGGGGCGCCACGAAAGGGGCGACAAGTGCAATTGCCAGTTTTGCCCCCGGTTCGCTCCATTCTTCTCAATTTGGGTTCAGTGTGTTTTAGTGAGATTAGACTTTAGATTTGAGGTCACCTCGTCTTTGTGAGCGTTTTGAGTATACTCTTGAAATTTTCAAAAAAATTCACTCTCCCGATCGAACCGCCGGGTCTCGTTTCTTCGCGGTTAAGTAAAAAATAAATTTAATCTAATCTTGAGGCCACTTGTCATCACTCTATTGGACCCTTGCTTGACTTTTGGACCAACCTTGATGACTCCTCCACGTGTCATGCTCGGATTGGCCATTGATTTGACTTTCTTCAAGCTTATCCCCCCTTTGCCACGTGTCGCGCCCGGATTGGACCGTGGTTTGACTTTTTGCAAAGCTTGTTCAACAAGCTTCACCATGGCTTGTCCAAGAAGCCATTGACCATTCTCTCTCCTCTCTCTCTCTTCTTTCTCTTGATAAAACCGTGGCCCAATCTCTCTCTTCCCCTTCTCTTTTTTTTCCTTGGCCGAGAGCTTGTTCCCGCGTGTTCTGCAACACGCGCTCGGACGGAATCGGCTCGTTCGGGGTCGTCCGGACTCCGAATCGCGCTCCGTTTTCGCCTGTGTACTCGTAAGACCTCAAGCTTCGATAATCTTCAAGTGGATCTTCAAAACACCTTCTACAGAAATCGCAGTACTGATTCAAAGTCTGCTCTGTTTTTTTTCTGTTTCACTGGTTTTCATTTTTGTGTTGGGTTCTGTTTTGCAGCAAGTTTGCTGCCTCAATTTGTGGACTTTCAAGCTTGTTTTGGTGAGTAAACTCTTCTAAACCTATCCCTGATTATGTGAGGTCAGATTGGTAGAGATTTGGGCTGAATTATTTTGTGAAATGGATAGTTGATGTGGAGTTGAAAACCGGTTTCTGTTGAACCGGTTTTGTTTAATTTGCTGTTCGGTTTTGCTGAGGCAATTTGGTGACCATTTATGCTTGATTGTACCGGTCTATTGTGAGGATATTAGGGCTAGAACAGGAGAGTTTTACTGCCCAAAATTTGTGAAAATTTTAACCTTAAAAACCGGTTTTAATTAGGGTAAATCCGGTTGCATTATTTCGGTTAAAGCCTGAGTTGAATTCGCTGAGTTGATTGAGACTTAAATCTGGAAATTTGTGGTAGTCTAGGGTGACCGAATACTACGATGAGGGGGTAACAGATTTGAGTAGTTTCAATGGGACTGAGTTGTAGAGAACCAAGACCTATCGGTTTCAATCTTTCTAAATCGTGAAATTTGAGTCGATGAGGACTAGATTGTACATCTATTAGACATTATTATAGATGGAATTTCTCTATTCTAAATGTCAATCTCTCTGAGTATCTAAATTGAGAGAAATGGGCATTTAATTGCTTGTTTGATTTAGCAACTGTCTGATTGTTGTAAGAGAGATTGACTCGCCTGTGAAGTCGTGTGAATGAGTAATCAATTGGTGTTGTGCTTGATTGTGTGAATTTGACAATATGGCTGAGGTCGTTGAGTGTTTTGCACGGCACATTATATGGCAAGTCAGTGAACTGAAAATGGAGAACGGCTCGACCAATGCTGAGATTGGTATCGAGAATGGGTGGTGTCGCAGTTCCGGCTTGCGGCCTCTTTGCTTGCCGAAAGCGCCCGAATGTGCACGGCACTGGGTAGCTGGAGCGATAAGCATGCCTGTCTGTGACGCTTCTGCGTGGATAGTGGCATGGCCTGATGTGCAGTATGTATGCACGGGCACACGACTTGAGGCCTAAGACTTTGAAGTTCTGGGACGATTCAAGAGAATCCTCTATTGAACCTACTGTGGATAATATAAATGAACTTGAGTTCGATTCACCCATATCGATGTGATTTTATTACTGAGAGTGAGCATTTTATACTGCACGTAATCTTGTATCGCTGTCTTGATTTATACGCATGTGAACGTTGTGTGTTCATTTTTTTTTATGTTTGCTCACTGAGTCATATAGACTCACTTGAGGCTGATTGCCATTTCAGATCCGCACCCATAGGATGGAGAACCTAGGTGTACTTTTTGGTGAGCCGCATGAGATAGAAAAGTGGGAGTCTGTCTACCGTAGTACGAATAACACTGTATATAAGCGTAGGGAGTCCACTGTTTGGGTAGATGAGGGTACAGGTTATCTGGTACCTCTGAAGTTCGAGGCGTGGTACGAGAGGCGAGCTCTGATATACCGAGGACCGATCATCGGTATGGATATAGACGTCCAGAGTGAGGACGAGTTTGGAGCTGTCGAGCCTGTGACCTTTGGAGGTGAGGTCATCAACCCCGAGCCTATGGACGAGGAGGAGCCTGAGGAGGACTGGCCGATGGAGATCGACGGCCATGATTATGACCCCCATGATATAGCAGAGCTGGCAGATGAGCCCGAGTATGTGGAGCCAGTGGAGTCTGACCCCGAGGAGCTGCCATCCTCAGAGGACAGTGGAGCAGAGACCGACTAGCTTTAGTTGGTCTGCCATAGTTTTTGGGGAGTCTGTGGTTGAGCACCATTTTTGAGTGTGCTGGCTTTTGAGAGTCCCTTTTGGTAGCCAGTTCAGGTTCTGTTTGTATGTATATATATATAACTCTCTCTGTTGTAGTATATATTATATGTGCAGGGTGTTCCTTTTTTATAATCAGGTATTTGTCTAAGTTCCTTTGATTTGGCTACTGTCAGCATTCTATCCATTGCATGTACCTTGTCAGGGTTTGTTGCGCTTTCGTTAGCGTCTGCTTACCGTCGTTCGGCCGCGACGTTTCCTGGGGCGTTCGCATTTTGGTTGGCCGTTCGACGATGACCGTGGATATCGGAGGATCTGACGTGCGGTCGCCCGATGAGGGGTGGGCGTGACACAGCTCACTTTCATGACGTTTTTTTGGGTAAATTTGTTTCCATTAGCACATCATTTTATAGGAAGAATGTCATCGAATAAAAGAACTTTCCCGAAAATAGGTCGAACTTTTGTTTTCTTAACAGTGTTTCTCAAGTCATTTATTTTCCGTTGAATTTAGAAGGTGGATATTACAGGGACAGAGTAGCTCATCATTCCAGCCATGTTTTTTGAGTGAAATTATTTTTAGTTATCACATAAACTTTATGGTGACAAAAGCAATGGACACTATTGTCTTTCCCAGAAGAAATAGGTGGAACCAAGGATTTCAGAGCATTTTTTCAAGGTCATTCGTTTTCTCACGAAATTTGAGCGAGTTTAATATGGATGGCAGTGCGGCTTTATGTTTCCAACGATATTTTTGAGTAAAGTTTGTTGTTTGCATTATGCACTCATTTATGAAGAATGTCTTGGAAGGAAAGAACTTTCCCGAAAATCGGTCAAACTACGTTCTCACAGTGTTTCCCAAGTCCATTTTTTTTTCATTCAATTAGAAGGGTGTATATTACCGACAGAGTAGCTCATCCTTCAATCTGTTTTTTGTATAGAGTGATATTTATTTTGATTTATCATAACTTTTCTGGATGAAAGCAATGGAAGAATGAACATTCCAAAATAGGTGGAATCACGATTTTGGTGCATTTTTCAAGTCGTTCATTTGCACTATAGAGGATTTGGGAGAGCTTATATTCAATGGCTGTGCACTCACTTTCATGACGTTTTTTGGGTGATATTTGTTTCCATTATGCACAGCATATATAGACCGAATTTCATCGAAGAAAAGACCTTACCCGAAAATAGTCGAACTTTTTCTTATAGTTTTTCATCAAGTCATTTATTTTCCGTTGAATTTAGAAGGGTGGATATCCGGACAGAGTAGCTCATCATTCCCCCATGTTTTTTTTGAGTGGAAATTATTTTTATTATCCATAACATTTCTGGACAAAAGCATGGACAGTATGAGATTTCCTTCCCAAAAATATGTTGAACCAAGATTTCGTTGCAGAGGCATTTTTTCAGTCATTTCGTTTTCTACAAAATTTGAGCGAGTTTATATGGATGGCAGTGGTCGGCTATACTTTCCACGATGTCTTTTGAGTAAAGTTGGTTGCTTTGCACATCATTTATGGAAGAAAATGTCTTGGAAGGAAAGGACTTTTCCCGAAAATAAGTCGAACTACGTTATCACAGTGTTTCCAAGTCATTTTTTTTTTCCATTCAATTTAGAAGGGTGTATATTAGCCGCAAGAGATACTCATCATTCATCATGTTTTTAGAGTGATATTTATTTTGATTATGCATAACATTTCTGCTGAAAGCATTGAAAGAATGACCTTTCCCAAAAATAGTTGGAAGCAAGATTTTTGAAGCATTTTTCAGTCCGTTCAATTTTGCACCAGTGGGGGAGGACGAAAGGGAGGGCGGAGCCGGGCGGTGGGTCGGGGAAGGGGAAGGGGGG
>JAGVVM010000180.1:0-22732 GCA_019149425.1 Psidium friedrichsthalianum
TTCTCCCCCCCACTCCCCCCCTCCCAAGAAACCTCGCGCAAGGGCTGTCACACACAGAACGGCACGGCCCCCCCGCAAGCTCGCACTGGGAACTACTATAACTAAGCGCGACGGGATTCATTGATACAAATCACCTGATTACACAACAGGGGGACCTACTCCCGATCACAACAGAGGACATAGTTCGCAATCCCTAACTTTCACCAACATCCCAGGACACTCTGGCACTCTAATTCAGGCATCTCATAAGGCAATTCACAAAGGAATACTCGGGCTTTACTTGCTCTACGCTTTTCTCTAAAGGCTATTCCATTTCTCGACATCTAGACTTGTTCCCTTCTATGCCCACATGGCGTACCAGTTCTTCTCATTTGAGACTTCGCTATTACACTTTATGCAATTTACAATTAAGGTTCCCAAAAGTCAGCACCAATTTATTTAGCTAACTTTCTTAGCGACCCTTAGACAGTTTCTTACTTCTTTCTCAATTTACTTGATTGCGCCAGTCAGCCACCAGATACACTCTGGTCCCGCTATACTTCTCTCGCCAAACATCCTCTGTTGGCATCCACTATATTAAGTGAAACCACCCTTTCTTGTCCTTTCTCCCTTTCCACTAATTACCTTGGGTCTTTCATCCTCAGGAATTTTCACATTTCTCAATCATGATTCTCGAACGCAAGTTATCGCCAAATTATGCTCGTGAATTCACTTAGTCACCCCTTAATTCAAACCCTCTTCAACTATGCAAAGATACTTTAGACTCAACCTCCCTTACCATAACCCGCATAGCGTCACCTAAGAGTATCATCTTCGTTTCAGTTTTTCTTAGACAGGCCGCTTCTCATTGTCAAGAATTTCTCCACTTGGATCACACGCCACTTATTCTCTAAACTTTTAGCTCGTGTCCCAACCTTAACGTTCAAGCTCCACGGGCGACCATTGTTACTAAAGCCAAATTTTGAAATTTCCTTAGAGTATTCTCCTTTGATCGTTACTCACACCAAGATCACCATCTTTATTCCTAGTTGGGCCTTCATCCAATGTCAATGTCTTAATCGCCAATCTCAAACTCCTTTCGCATTTAATATCCCATAACCATCGTCTGCCCACTCCTAAATCACATACTTTACGGGCCCTCAAAATGTCAGCATCCAATTACCATTGGTGACCAACGTTTCTAGGGTCGAATACTTAAGCTTTCAAGCGAATGTAATACTTTTCTTGTCACCACTCATGACAAGTCAAAATCATACCATCCCTCTGGCCCGTTATTCAATGTTGCTACTTGCCTCATTTGAATCTCACCTTCAATCTAAACCATCGAGGTCTGACATAGTTCTAGCATATAGTCCTTGGATACCGAATTCTTGTAATTCCGTATCCACGATCCGTTTCTCAAGGTCAACCATCAGAATTTCCAGTTCAGGCCTATTGGCATGCCCTCGCCACTATTGTTTACACACCTTTTGCTTTCGCGTCCATCCTTATATCTCCAGTTTGCCAAACATACTAAAGACCATCACGACTTAAGGTCACTTGCCAATACTCAGACGATGCACTTACTTCTGGTCCTCATTCAAATCTGAAACGTCCTCTAGGCATCCAATTGGCTTTTGTCCCAACATCCCTGTCTTCACTCTCTCAAGGAACTTCCTCACCTTAATTAGAACCATTATTGGAATTCGTAACCTAAACCATTAAGCGCCACCCTAGTCCAAACCTAGGGTTCGCAATCATCGGGTGCCTTAATTCCATATCCTCAAGTGTCTCGAACGGCTATCCATCAAGTTTTCTCTTGGTCCAAGCCTGAGCCTTTATCCTTCAAGCTTATCGGCCAACCTATCTCTCAATTGCTAGGTTTATCCCTAAGTTTGGGGCATTGCCATTCCAAGGTTACCATTGTACCATTCTGCTAGTCCTTTATCAATGCTCATACTCATAAGCCTCGGGCATAATTGTCCATCTGAATCCATGTCTATGGTTTCTTGGCTCTCGCTACTTCCTTACGAACTTCAGTCGTACGTTTGTTCTAGGCCATCGACAAAGATTGGGAAACTAAGACCATCAAACTCGCTTTCGATTTCCACCCTATGTAATTCATGGTGGTTCATCTTCTCATTAACATATTGTCCTCTTTAAACAAGTCCGTCGGCAGGTTCTCATTGCGCCACAAGTCCCGTCAATGTGACCTAAATCAATGTCGTCCAGAGGCTGTGATCCGTCAGCCAACCATTCAGCAGATGGCTCTCTCTGTCTTTCGACTCTTTATAACCATCAAGGGGATCGAAATGTCTTATCGCAAAACTACGCTATCATTCAACCGCGTATAGATCTGAGGAACTAACTCCCACGATCGTTCTTCTTGCTACGACGATTTCTGTCTTATTATCCATCTAGGGCTCCATGTCAAAGCTTATGTTGTCCCGTTTTAATATAACCACAGCCTAGATACGGTAGCCCTTTTTAGCCATGCTCTATCGAACTGCCTAAGCTCCTTTCATATCTCTTGTTCTGATCCTCTGACCCTCAGGTTATCAACTGATACTCGAGTTCCAACTTCAATCCCTTTCGGAGCCCCTTTTACTTTACTATAGGGGTTCTCTGCATTCCTTAATCCAACTCTAGCAGCCTAGGGAACTTGCCTTCGCACTTATCCACAGGCCTTCAGTCTTGACAAAGCCTCGGGATTTCCTCCATCTTTTTCCTTCGAGTAGCTTTCTTCTCTAAGCATTCCAGCGCGGCAAACATCCCATCTTGCTTTCCTGTTTAGCGAGGGAGTACTTTGGGTCCTCTGTCACGCCCCGAATCCGATAACGAGCACGCGACACCCCTGTTCATACACATCGACGAATCCCTGCGTACACCTGGCCTACGAGTAGCGACGGCCAGGGTGCTCATCGCGGCCAAGCAACGCTAGCGCAAATGACAACAATCTAAAACCTGCGGAAGCGTGCCTTCTGTACATACATACATGCACGAGGTACAAGGTAGCATGAAAGACAAGAACACTTTTACAAAAGGCAATACACAACATATATATATATACACATAAGCGTTAGATACAGACCCCAAAAGAAACCTCACTAAGGTCAAGCTATCTACGCTCTCACCAAAAAGGCTAGACCAGTACAGCAGAACTCAATCCATCTCGAACTCCTCCTCAGGATCCTCCTCGGGGTCCTCCTCTGGGTCCTCCTCGGGGTCCTCCTCTGGATCCTCCTCTGGGTCCTCCTCATCTGTATCCATGGCATCGCCCTCCTCGTGACCATCGACCTCGGAACGTCCTGGGACGGTAACTCCTGCAGTGGGTCGGGGTCGATCACCTCGCCACCATACTCTGCTGGCTGCAGCAAGATCGGGTCGTCCTCCATAGGAATCGGAGAGTCCCTCTGGGGTCCCTCGAAGCCAACAGACCCTCTCTGAACCAGGCCTCATATCTATGGGGTACAAGATAAGGTCCACCCTGATCTACTAAAACGGTGGTCACATGTCTATGCCACAGAGTGGCGTGCATGTCAAAATGGAGGGTAATCTCGGTGTCCATCTGCACTGGCAGTCCAAAAGCATCGGCGGTGCATGTCACGCCCCGAATCCCGATAACGAGCACGCGACACCCCTGTTGATACTACCAACGACGAAACCCTGCGTACGCCTGGCCTACGAATAGCGACGGCCCAGGATGCTCATCGCGGCCAAACGACGCTAGCGCGAACTACAACAATCTGAAACTGCGGAAGCGTGCCTTCTAAACATGCATACATACATAAGAAGGTGGGGTAGCATAAAAAGGCAAGAACACTTTTACAAAAGGCGATACACAACATATATATATATATATATATATACAAAGCGTTAGGTACAGACCCCAAAAGAAAACTCACTAAGGTCAGCTATCTACGCTCTCACAAAAGAAGACTAGACCAGATCAGTATCTCTCAGTCAATCTCGAGCTCCTCCTCGGGATCCTCCTCGGGGTCCTCCTCTGGGTCCTCCTCGGGGTCCTCCTCGTCAGTATCCATCGCATCGCCCTCCTCGTGACCATCAATCTCGGATTGTCCAGGTGACGGCATCTCCTGCAATGGGTCGGGGTCGACCACCTCACCACCATACTCGTCTGGCTGAAGCAAGATCGGGTCGTCCTCCATAGGAATAGGGGAGTCCCTCTGGGGTCCCTCAAAGCCAAACAGGCCCTCTCTAAACCAGGCCTCATATCTATGGGTACGAGATAAGGCCCACCCTGATCTACTAATACAGTGGTCACATGCCTATGCCACAGAGTGGCGTGCATGTCAAAATGGAGGGTAATCTCGGTGTCCATCTGCACTGGCAGTCCAAAAAGCATCGGCGGCGCAGCCATCATGGGTGACCTGGATCTGTAAAAGAAGGGCAACCACCGCCCATGAGTCGAAACTCAATAAGCTCACCACTAATCCTAACGTAGGATAGCGTATACTAGTGGGGTCGGTCCTATCCAATGGACTAGGTTCACGGTCCAGGGTTAAGACACTCAGTCTCCTCGGTACCAGACCCAAACATGTCTAACAGACGTACAATTTATCATAACAGAGTTCATATCGTACAGACGGGCACAAGAGATATCAATCAAATGCCATATGCAAATGCTACAGGCCTCAACCGGCCATATCGGATCCCAATGGATCATGCTCAGGCCTCGATCGGCCATAACGGGTCTCAACAGACCATGCCCATCTGTCCCTCCAAATCCCATTAGGGCTCACCCAACAGTGCCATACGGCCATCACCACACTGCGTCTCGAACGCCTTACGTTGGTCTCCCTTTTCTCTCCATTTCCCCTCTGGGCACAATCTCACGTCACAATTCTGGTGACTCATGCCATGCTCTCAATGAATGCGGGCCCACATGATTGCAATCAGTCAATCGAACACAGAGCATGCATGATATGGCATATATGCACAAGCATAGAACGTAATAAGCAGCCATCGCACTCTCACGTGCACCACATGCCAAGCCATAAGAAAATCAAGGGCCCACGAACGATTTCTCAGTCAGACAGATGCGATAGGATAACGCTCATTAATCCTCGGGTCAGACCCATAACCATTGGACTCTCATCTAGCAAATCTGGTCACTCGGCCTAAGCCCAAACACCCATGACTATTGATTCAGTAACTAAACAGTCCCTCAGGTGTGTTTGAATTAGGCTTAACTTGGTTTAAGGCCCAATTAAAGGATTCGAGTTCGAATGGCCCTAATGCCCGACCTGAGGCCCAAGGCCCATATGGGTGAATCAGTTCGTTAAGGTAATGCCGGCCCATTATAAGGTTCAAGTTTAAATGAAATGGGTTAGGCCCATTAAGGTCCGAGGTTAAAAATTAAATGGGTTAGGCCCATTAAGTTAACTTGGGCTTAATAACTTCAGTTGGGCCCTAATAGTGACCAAGGCCCATTAATTAGACTTGGGCCCAATAATTAAGTCTTAAGTCCATTATGTAAATTAAGGCCCAATTAAAATAAATTTCGTGTAGGGCCCAAGCCCATTTTCAAAGACTATCCAATTAAGCCCATTTAGCCCATTTTAGGCCCAATTAACCATTCTAGGCCCATATGCATTAGTGGGCTTCATAAATTAATGTTCAAGATTACAATTTGGGCCCATTACAAGTGAATTTCGTCCATTATAGGCCCATTAATCCAATTAGGTCCAATTAGGTTCATTTAGGCCCAATTAAGTTAGAATTAAGTCCCAAGGCCCATTAGAAAGCTTTGGCCCATATTTCCTCACGCCTAGCCCACGAAACCTTGGCCCATCATGAACAATTTTCGGCCCAATTCCAATAATTCCAGCCCACACATTAAGCCCATTCACTAATCCATAATTGAGCTAATTGCACAATTAAGCCTAAACATACATATTAGGCCATAACCACTAGATTAGCAACTAATCAACCAACCACACATAAGCATTCAACTAGCCTAAGTCAAGATTAGAGGATTGCTTACCTAAATGAGGGTCGGGACGGCGGCTGGTCGGCGGAGACGGACGGCGACGGCGGCTTCTCCTCGGCGGACGAACTAGGCCGGCCGAGAGGGAAAGAGAGAGAAGAGTGAGGTCGGGTTGGTGTCATCCAAGACCACGGGAATGGAGAGGCAAGGGATAGAGGAGGCTCACCGTGGCGTTTAGGGACGTCGGACGGCAACGGGAAGGGGCGGTGGACGGCGGCGTTGCGGTGGCCGGGCGGACGACGGGCTGGAACGCGACGAAAGAGAGAGAGATGAGGTCCGGTCAGCCGTCCAAGGTGGCTCTCCCAGCCACGAAAGGAAGAGAGGAGGAGAGCTAGAGCTCACCGTGGCGTCGACGGGACGGCGGAGGCGGCTTCACGGTGGTGTCACGGCGGCCGGCTTCGGGCGGGAGAGAGAGAGAGAGACGTCGGGAGAGGGTGGCCGAGAGGAGAGAGAGAGCCGAATGAGAAATGAGAGAGGAGAGAGAGTGTAGGTAGATTATAATCTATTTTTCAAAATAAAAACCAATTAGTGGGGTGGTTAGAATAGTACTTGGAAGGGACATTTGACTAGATTTGATTTTCTTGGAACTTGTGCCATGATTGATGTGATTGATTGACATGACACTTGATTGATTGATGTGACATCCGATTGATGTGACATCTGATTTGACTTGCCTCGATTTGCGTGCCAAATGCACCGATCGGGTCCCGAGCGCGAACAGATTTCTTGACAGGATTTGGTGTCGGTCCGTCGAATCTACTCTCAAAAATCCTAATTAGTCTCATTCTAAGGTCTGAGCATTTACCGGGGGCATTTCGGTAATTTTCCACTCACGTCTTGCTTCACGACGTGCACCGGCTATCGGACCTTCAGTCGACATTTCTGAAACCGACTTCATTTCTTCATTGCGTTTGTCTTGCTGATTCGATTGTCCAATGTCGGATTTCATTTTGTGGTCAATTTCATTAAATACCGACCCTGTCTCAGTCTCAAGCCAACGGGCGGCTGATTGGGAAAAATTCCCAGATAGCCTTTCCCCTTCGGTTGGTCAGCCCAGGGTAGCTAATCCTGAGTGAGCGTCGACTAGAGTGTATTAATGAAGTATTTCCATTCGTTTAGAAAGTCTGACTATTGGGTCGAATTTTCAGACTGTTACAGTGCAGCCATCAAGGGTGACCTGGATCTGTAAAAGAAGGGCAGCCACCGCCCATGAGTCGAAACTCAATAAGCTCACCACTAATCCTAACGTAGGATAGCGTATACTAGTGGGGTCGGTCCTATCCAAGGAACTAGGCTCACGGTCCAGGGTTCAGACACTCTCAGTCTCCTCAGTACCAGACCCCAACATGCTTAACAGACATGCAAATTAACACAACACAGCTCATATCGTACAGACGGGCACAAGAGATATCAATCAGATGCCATATGCAATGTCGCAGGCCTCAACCGGCCATGTCGGATCCCAATGGATCATGCTCAGGCCTCAATCGGCCATAACGGGTCCCAATAGACCATGCCCATCTGTCACTCCAAATCCCATCAGGGCTCACCCAACAGTGCCCTACGGCAATTACCACACTGCGTCTCGAACGCCTTACGTTGGTCTCCCTTTTCTCTCCACTTCCCCTTTGGGCACATTCTCGCGTCACAACTCTGGTGACCCATGCCATGCTCTCAATGAATGCGGGCCCACATGATTGCAATCAGTCAATCAGACATAGAGCATGCATGATGTGGCATAAATGCACCAGTACAGAACGCATCAAGCAACCATCGCACTCTCATGTGCACAACATGCCGAGCCATAAGGAAATCAAAGGCCCACGCACAATTTCTCAGTCAGACAGATATGATAGGATATCACTCATTGATTCTCGGGTCAGACCCATAACAATTGGGCCCTCATCTAGCAATTCTGACCACTCGGCCTGAGCCCAAACACCCAAGCTATTCCCTGGAGTTAATAATCCATGACTATTGATTCAGTGTTTTACTGGCCCCTCGGTGTGGTTGAATTAAGCTCGGTTGGGTTTAAGGCCCAATTATAGGATTCAAATCAAACGGGCCTAAAGCTCGAACCAAGGCCCATGGTCCCTAAGGGTAAGTAAGTCCACTAAAGTAAGTCGGCCCATTATAAGATTTAAAGTCCATTAGTCAAGTTGGGTTCGATAGGATTTAAGGTTGAATGAAATGGGTTAGGCCCATTAATTAGGTTAGGCTTAATAATTTCAGTTGGGCCTTAATAATAACCAAGGCCCATTAATTAAACTTGAGCCCATTAATTAAATCTTAGGTCCATTATGAAATTAAGGCCCAATTAGAATTAATTTCGTGTAGGGCCAAGCCCAATTTCTAAAGTTAACCAATTAAGCCCATTTAGCCCATTTTAAGCCCATTTAGTCATTCTAGGCCCATATACATTAGTGGGCCTCATCTTTTAATGTTCCAACCCATCATTGGGCCCATTTAATTATAATTTTCGTCCATTATAGGCCCATTAACCCAATTAGGTTCAATTAGGTTCATTTAGGCCCAATTGAGTTAGAATTTAAGTTCCAAGGCCCATTACAACTCTTAGGCCCACATTTCTCACGCTTAGCCCATCTTTGCAGCCCACATATCTAACATTTCCAAGCCCAATTCATGTCCTCTAGGCCCTACACGCACGGCCCAATATGTACACAAGATGGGCCTAAAGCCCATTAACCTTAATCACACAAATTATACACTAATCACCCTAATTAGCCACTAACGCATAACCATCCACACATATACATTCTAGCCTAAACTAGGATTAGAGGATTGCTTACCGGTGTGGGCTGGTGGTGGCGGCTGGCCGGTGTTTGGGCGGACGGTGGCCGACGGCAACGACGGCAACTAGAGGCGGCCGAGAGAACAAGAGAGGGATTAGGTCGGCCGGTGTCCGTGGGGTCCCAAACCACGAAATGAAGACATGAAGAAGGAGAGGGAAGGCTCACCGTGATGGGACGATGGCTGGTGGTGGCGACCGACGGCGGCAAGGCGACGACGGGAGCGACGGGACGGCGGACGGTGGAGGTGCTTCGCGGGCCGAGAGAAGAGAGAGAGAGAGACGGTGAGGTCGGGGCATCCAAGGCTACGGGAATGAAGAGACTAAGGACTAGAGAGGCTTACCGTGACGTGGGATGCCGGACGGTGAAGGTGGCCGGCGGAGACGGTGGCGGACGGGCGGTCCACGGCGGCCACGGGCGAGAGGGAGGCCGAGAGGAAGAGAGAGGATTCGGGAGAGAGGGAGAGGAAGAGAGAGAGGGGCGGCCGAATGAGTGAGGGAGTGAGGAGAGAGAAGGTTATAGTGTATAAAAGACAAAATGGTAAGTGAGTGAGTGGAGTGGTTGATGGATTATGTGACATGTGATTGAGTTGATTGATGGCATTGGGAATTGTGCCATGATTTGATTGATTTGATTGATTGATGGACAAGACACTTGATTGATGTGACTAGAGTGTATTAGTGAAGTGTTTCCATTCATTTAGAAATTCTGACTATTGGGTCGAATTTTCAGACTGTCACATCCTCCATTTCCGTTTGCACCAATTTCATTATTCTCATTGGCCTCATTCACGGCGGCCACTGTAGTTTTAGCAATTTGGGCGACAGCGGCAGCTCTCTCTTCTTGAGCCTACCTACCCACTAGGTTTCTAATCTCTTTCAATATCCTCACGACCCCATTCATCCCTAGGCCTTCAACTATAAATGTTCACAAGCTAAATGCTTCACTAGTCCTTCTGCCCCGATTGCTCGTACTCCCAGATCCAAATCACTCAATCTGCCTCAGTCCCATCAATTTATTGACTTTAGTCGGGACCCTCATCGTCTTTTCGATCCTAGGGTTTCCTTCTGGCGCTGGAGCTCGCGAACTCAACGCGGCTGCGCTAGGTCTTTTGCCCCTATTGCTCATCCTTCCTAATCTCACTCACTCCTGAACCCGATATAATTCCTTTTAGGAATTAGTAATCTAAACTACCATCCAAGCTTTCGCCTGCTATCGCGCCCACTGACATGAATATGCATGTAAAGTTCGCTGCAGCTTTTAATGCAATTGGACTCGGAAGACACCTAGACTCACCCTGACGATGCCTAACCCAGGCCACTCTGTTCGCCACCTCAACTAGAAGCCTGTCGGGAGCCGCTCCTTGATCGGGTCTCTGCCCCGGCGACCACTCCCCGCCCTCCTCATTTCTTGGCGCGAACAGCAGTCCTAAGTCATTCACCTCCAAAGAGAGCCCCATTCCACGTGTCCCATACCACGCTTCATTACGGTTTGTAGGCGTCCCGTCAGACCTGTCCCATACCAGGCTGACGGTTACCCAGCCCAATAAAGTATGGAGTGTTCATGCATGTACTTTTCAAATCCCAAATCCTCATTTTGAATCGGTTTCGTTTCTAAACCATTTCGCTTTTTATGAAGAAATCTATGCAATGCATGATGGTCAAGCAGCGCGCGACAGCCGACTAGGCATACAAGCACAAACACAGCAACAACCAGCAACTAATCAGTCAGCAACCATCATTCAAGCAGCCAGCTCACGGGGTTCGGCTTTAGAACCTTATCTCAGGTCCTGACGCATCTGCAAGTTAGCCTAAAACATCACAGTCTATGGCTACATTAAACTAGCCATCTAACTCTGCAAACACATGCGCCAATCAATTCATGCATTCTACCATTCCTAATCCCTACGTCTAGGGTCTGTCTAGCTAACTACCCCAAAATCGTCAACCTTATCACTCCAAATCCTCGAACGGTCACGTATAGAGCTGACCTTGCTCTGATACCACTCGGACGGGGATGTCACGCCCCGAACCCCAATCGAGCTCGCGACATCCCGGTCATACATTTAAATTCTACTCGCGCTCGCCTGATCCACGATACGCGACGGCCCAGGGAGTCTCTTCGTCGCGACTAGACGACGCGTCCTTCAATCTCATGAACCTGCGGAAGCTAATCTCCTATCCCATACAAGCATACATACGATCTTAGGGTAACAGAGTGCAAGGGAGGTAGTCGACAATATTAGTCAAACTAAAATTCATATTCATACATCAAGAGCGTCAGGTACGACCATCAAAAATGGAGGTCATCACAATACATTTCAAAATCTACGATCGATCAGTTTACATCACCCAGGCCTGACATCTAGTTCTCGCCAACCTCGCTCCAGTCTGTCTGCCAAGAGGGCTCCTCTAGATCCTGCTCGATCTCTGGAGAGGACGGCTCGGTCTCTACCTCCACTTGGAGTCCAAAGGTGTCGGAGTGCATCCATCACGGTGATCTGGGATCTGAAAATTTGGCAACCACCGCCAGTGAGTCGAGGACTCAGCAAGCTCACCACTAATCCTAGCGTAGGATAGGGTATACTCGTGGGGTCGGTCCTATCCGGTAACTAGGGTATAGGGTCCAAGGTTCAGACACTCTCAATTTCCCTCGGTACCAAACCCCCAACGTAAACAAATGTGCAATTCATAGTAATACAGTTCACATCATACAGACGGGCACAAGAGATGTCAATCAGATGCTATATGCAATGTTTCGGGCCTCAACCGGCCATATCGGATCCCAATGGATCAAACTCAGGCCTCAACCGGCCATAACGGATCCCAATGGATCGTGCCCATCTATCGCTCCAATTCCCATCAGGGCTCATTCTCTGTGCCACACGGCAAACGCCACACTGCGTCTCGGACGCCTTACGCTGGCCTCCCTTTTCTCTCCATCTCCATCAGGGCACATTCTCAGCCATTCGGCAAATACCACACTGCGTCTTGGACGCCTTACGTTGGCCTCCCTTTTTCCTCCACTTCCCCGCGTATCAACGCCTCTCGGGGCTCATTCTCTTGTCACATCTCTGGTGACGCATGCCATGCTCTCAATGAATGCGGGCCCTCATGATTGCAACCAGCAATTTAAACATAGAGCATGCATGCTATGGTATATGAGCACAAGTACAAGGCACATCAAGAAATCATCAAAGTAAACATGTGCTCGTCAAACTAGACCATATGAGATTCAAAGGCCCCACGCACAAACCCCTAGCCAGACAGGCTCAATAGAGTATCCCATATTAATTCTCGGGTCAAACCCATAACGATTGGAATCTCATCTCAGCGGCCTTAATAACTCGGCCTAAACCCAATCACCCTTGCTAGTCCCCTGGGAGTCAATAACCCACGACCGATAATTCAGTGATTTAACAGACCCTCGGGTGTAGTTGTATTAGGCTTAACTTGGTTCCAGGCTCATTTAGTGGATTCAGTACGTTTGGGCCTAAAGCCTATTCTTGGGTCCCAAGGCCCACAAGGTAATTAGGTCTACTAAGGTATGTCGGCCCATTATAGTGCTTTAAGCCCATTAGTCAAGTTGGGCCCATTAAGGTTCAAGGTCTAATGTAGTGGGTTAGGCCATTAACCTAGTTGGGCTCATTAAATTAAGTTGGGTCTAATTAATTAAGTTGGGCCCACTTATATCTAAGGCCCATTAACCAATCTTAGGCCCATGAGTTAATTCTAAGATTAAAAGTATAATTTGGGCCCATTATTATAATTAAATTCGTATAGGGCCCAAGCCCATTTCTAAAGTTTAACTTATTAAGCCCAATTTGACCATTTGGGCCCCATTTGTTATCCTAAGCCCATGTATATTATTGGGCCTTATATTTAATATTTAAAGTCATAATTTAGGCCCAAATAATTCCAAATTTCATCCATTAAGGCCCACTAGTTCGTCCCAAGCCCAATTAGTTGCATTAGGGCCCAATTAGCTTAAAATAAAACTCCCAAGCCCAAATATACTCTTCGGCCCTTATTTAACTCGCCCAACTCAATCATTTCAGCCCATAAACAACATTTCCAAGCCCGATTATACGCTGGATTTTCGTTCATCATGAAGCCCAATAAGTTAGATTAGGCCCATAAGCTTGGATTAGGTTAGTTTAGCCTAAATTAAGCCCCGAGGCCCACTAGTATCACACGGCCCACTCATTTCACGCCCACATCACTCATTTGCAGCCCATAATTCACAAATTACAGTCCACTCCAAGTTGTCGAGCTCATGGTTTAACCCAACAAGCCAATCACCTAACCAATCTAATTAGCCTAAGTCTTAATCACGTATTTCTCTTCATAACTCACCATGACCAGCCCTTAATATTACATCCCACATGCATATACCACTAACCTAAACCAAGATTAGTAGTGGAGCTTACCTTGGAGGGACCGGGATGAAGACGAAGACTCGATTGGCCCGTTTGGGCGTTCACGGCAAGAGGGAGAGAAGCGGCGGCTTCGGGGGCTGAACGAGGATCAAGCCGGGGCTATAGCAAGCTGGAAGACAAGGATAAGATATGGTTATAGGTTCTTTAGGCTCACGGGGTCAGAATGGGGCCGTAGAAAGCAAGGCACAAACTGTCCCAGAAAAACAGTTTCGTCGACCGAAATGTAAACGGACAATTGAAAGCCCAAACGATGTCGGATCGGAGTGAAATCAAGTTCTGTGAACTCACCTCGGATGGGGCTACGACATATCCAAAATTCAGGACGATCCAACGGTTTGAGTTTTTGTGGACAGCCGTTTGAAGTTGAGGGTCAGCTGGAAATCCGAACAGCACAGGGTCATGGTTTGGTCAAATTTCGAGGGGTCCCTGGAAAGATCTTGGGAAGAGGTTTGCATACCTTCGAAGCCCGTTGTCTTACGGTCGCGTGGGAGAAAACGGGGAGTCGTTTGGACTCCGGACGACTCCGAACGGGCCGTTTCCGTCCGGGCGCGCGCTGTAGGCCGAGAAGACGCGCGGGAGGAGGAGAGCTTCGGGAGAGAGGAAGGGAAGAGGGATTTGGCCGAAAAATGGTGAGGAGAGAGAGAGAAGAGATTATAAAGTTTAAAATGGGTGGAAAATAAAATAAAAATCAAGTTAGTGGGGTTAGGTGAATTTGATAAGATGTGAAGGAGACTTGATGTGATTGTCTTGGAAGTTGTGCCACTTGATTTGATTGATTTGATTGATGTGATTGATTGGACATTGATTGATTTGACACTTGATTTGACTTGCCTCGATTTGCGTGCCAAATGCACCGATCGGGTCTTGAGTGCGAACGAACTTCGGACTGGATTGGGTTTCGATCTACCGTATTTATTCTCAAAATCCTAATTTATCAAATTCTAAGGACTGAGCATTTACCGGGGGCATTTCGGTAATTTTCCATTCACGTCTTGCTTCTCGACGTGCACCGGCTGTCTGCCCTTCGGGCGATGTTTCTGAAACTGTATCCATTCTACATTGTGACCATCTTAGAAATTCGATTGTCCAAGATCGAAATTCATTTCGTGGCCGAATCCATTAAATTACGACTCTGTCGAATTCCTCAGACCAACGGGCGGCTATTTAGGAAAATTTCTAGGTAGCCATTCCCCTTCGGTTGGTCGTCTCAAGTTGATCAGACTCGAGTGAGGCTTAACTAGAGCGTATTAATGAAGTATATCCATTCAATTTATGAATTCCGAAAATGGGTCGAAAATCCAGGATGTCACACACATGATGGTAAAGGAATGGACGCTACTAGAGAAATCAGAGACTCTGAATTCAAGGTTGAGATAGGAAGTCTCTCGAGCCTGATGGCTACTCTACAGATTGAACTAGAGATTCAGCTGAAGATCAAAGAATTACAGTCTAAACGGACCCCGATGTTCAGAAGATCGTGATGATGACTGCCGAAGAGAGGAAAGATGACTTCAAGGTGACTGAAGACGGGATATTAAAGTTTAAAGGGCGACTGTGTGTGCCAAATGACGAAGAGCTAAAGGAGAGGATCTTGGCTGAGGCTCACAGGAGCAATTATAGTATCTACCCTGGAAGTACGAAATGTACCAGAATCTACGTCAGCACTATTGGTGGAATGGAATGAAGGTGGATGTGGCTAAGCATGTAGCCAAGTGCTTGACATGTCAACAAGTAAAGGCGCAACATTGCAAGCCTGGAGGGCTGCTACAACCATTGAGATCCCAGAGTGGAAATGGGAGCACATCACTATGGATTTCGTGACAGGACTGCCGAGAAGTCAGAGAGGGAATGACTCAATCTGGGTGATAGTGGACAGATTGACCAAGTCTGCACATTTTATCGCAGTGCGAAAGGATTCCACATTGGAGAAGCTGGCAGAACTGTACGTGAGGCAGATTGTAAGACTGCATGGAGTGCCAGTAAGCGTTGTATCAGATCGAGACCCTCGCTTCACAGCTACATTTTGGAAGAGTCTGCAGGGTGCTCTAGGTACAGAGTTGAGGTTCAGTACAGCCTACCACCCTCAGACTGATGGACAGTCGGAAAGGACCATCCAAACTCTGAGGACACGCAAATGAAGGGAACAAGAGGTGAGGAGACTTACCAAGGCATGGTGGGGACGTGGTGGCGGCCGGACGAAGCAACGACGGAGGCGCTTGGAACGGTGGCCGGCGGTCGAGCTAGGTCCGAGAGAAGAGAGGGACGGTGAGGTTGGGGCGGCTTCAAGAGGCTCTCAAGGCCACAAAACAACAAGGGAAAGGAGGGAAGGGACCTACCGTGGCGGAGCAAGGCGACGGACGGTGGTGGCGGGGCGAACGACGGCGGCTTCGGGCGGTCCACGGCGGCGAGCGAGAGGGAGACCGAGAGGGAGAGATGGATTTCGGGTGAGGAAGAGAGAGAGTGACCGAAACAATGAGGGGAAGAGAGAGAATGAGAGATTATAATGTTTGATTTTCAAAAATAAAGATTATAGTGGGAGTAGGTTGAATAGTAACATGGATATGACTTGATTTGATTGACATTCTTGGAAATTGTGCCATGATTGATTGATTGACACTTGATTGATTGATGTGACATCCGATTGATGTGACATCTGATTTGACTTGCCTCGATTTGCGTGCCAAGTGCACCGATCGGGTCCCGAGCGCGAACGGATTTTGGACCGGGTTTGATGTCGACTATCGAATCTACTCTCCAAAATCCTAATTAATCTTATTCTAAGGGCTGAGCATTTACCGGGGGCATTTCGGTAATTTTCCATTCACGTCTTGCTTCTCGACGTGCACCGGCTGTCTGACCTTCAGTCGGCATTTCTGAAACCGATTTCATTCTTCATTGTGTTTGTCTTACTGTTTCGATGTCCAATGTCGGATTTCATTTTGTGGTCAATTTCATTAAATACCGACTCTGCCTCAGTCTCAGACCACGGGGGGGGCGAGGGCGGGCCACGTCCCGTTGTCCTGAGACTGAGGCAGAGTCGGTATTTAATGAAATTGACCACAAAATGAAATCCGACATTGGACAATCGAAACAGTAAGACAAACACAATGAAGAATGAATCGGTTTCAGAAATGCCGACTGAAGGTCAGACAGCCGGTGCACGTCGAGAAGCAAGACGTGAATGGAAATTACCGAATGCCCCCGGTAAATGCTCAGCCCTTAGAATAAGATTAATTAGGATTTTGGAGAGTAGATTCGATAGTCCGACATCAAACCCGGTCCAAAATCCGTTCGCAGCTCGGACCCGATCGGTGCACTTGGCACGCAAATCGAGGCAAGTCAAATCAGATGTCACATCAATCGGATGTCACATCAATCAATCAAGTGTCAATCAATCAATCATGGCACAATTTCCAAGAATGTCAATCAAATCAAGTCATATCCATGTTACTATTCAACCTACTCCCACTATAATCTTTATTTTTGAAATCAAACATTATAATCTCTCATTCTCTCTCTTCCCCTCATTGTTTCGGTCACTCTCTCTCTCCTCACCCGAAATCCATCTCTCCCTCTCGGTCTCCCTCTCGCTCGCCGCCGTGGACCGCCCGAAGCCGCCGTCGTTCGCCCCGCCACCACCGTCCGTCGCCTTGCTCCGCCACGGTAGGTCCCTTCCCTCCTTTCCCTTGTTGTTTTGTGGCCTTGAGAGCCTCCTTGAAGCCGCCCCAACCTCACCGTCCCTCTCTTTCTCTCGGACCTAGCTCGACCGCCGGCCACCGTTCCAAGCGCCTCCGTCGTTGCTTCGTCCGGCCGCCACCCACGTCCCACCATGCCTTGGTAAGTCTCCTCACCTCTTGTTCCCTTCATTTGCGTGTCCTCCAGAGTTTGGATGGTCCTTTCCGACTGTCCATCAGTCTGAGGGTGGTAGGCTGTACTGAACCTCAACTCTGTACCTAGAGCACCCTGCGACTCTTCCAAATGTAGCTGTGAAGCGAGGGTCTCGATCTGATACAACGCTTACTGGCACTCCATGCAGTCTTACAATCTGCCTCACGTACAGTTCTGCCAGCTTCTCCAATGTGGAATCCTTTCGCACTGCGATAAAATGTGCAGACTTGGTCAATCTGTCCACTATCACCCAGATTGAGTCATTCCCTCTCTGACTTCTCGGCAGTCCTGTCACGAAATCCATAGTGATGTGCTCCCATTTCACTCTGGGATCTCCAATGGTTGTAGCAGCCCTCCAGGCTTGCAATGTTGCGCCTTTACTTGTTGACATGTCAAGCACTTGGCTACATGCTTAGCCACATCCACCTTCATTCCATTCCACCAATAGTGCTGACGTAGATTCTGGTACATCTTCGTACTTCCAGGGTAGATACTATAATTGCTCCTGTGAGCCTCAGCCAAGATCCTCTCCTTTAGCTCTTCGTCATTTGGCACACACAGTCGCCCTTTAAACTTTAATTCCCGTCTTCAGTCACCTTGAAGTCATCTTTCCTCTCTTCGGCAGTCATCATCACGATCTTCTGAACATCGGGGTCCGTAGACTGTAATTCTTTGATCTTCAGCTGAATCTCTATTCAATCTGTAGAGTAGCCATCAGGCTCGAGAGACTTCCTATCTCAACCTTGAATTCAGAGTCTCTGATTTCTTCTAGTAGCGTCCATTCCTTTACCATCATGTGTGTGACATCCTGGATTTTCGACCCATTTTCGGAATTCATAAATTGAATGGATATACTTCATTAATACGCTCTAGTTAAGCCTCACTCGAGTCTGATCAACTTGAGACGACCACCCGAAGGGGAATGGCTACCTAGGAAATTTTCCTAAATAGCCGCCCGTTGGTCTGAGGAATTCGACAGAGTCGTAATTTAATGGATTCGGCACGAAATGAATTTCGATCTTGGACAATCGAATTTCTAAGATGGTCACAATGTAGAAATGGATACAGTTTCAGAAACATCGCCCGAAGGGCAGACACCGGTGCACGTCGAGAAGCAAGACGTGAATGGAAAATTACCGAAATGCCCCCGTAAATGCTCAGTCCTTAGAATTTGATAAATTAGGATTTTTGAGAATAAATACGGTAGATCGAAACCCAATCCAGTCCGAAGTTCGTTCGCACTCAAGACCCGATCGTGCATTTGGCACGCAAATCGAGGCAAGTCAAATCAAGTGTCAAATCAATCAATGTCCAATCAATCACATCAATCAAATCAATCAAATCAAGTGGCACAACTTCCAAGACAATCACATCAAGTCTCCTTCACATCTTATCAAATTCACCTAACCCCACTAACTTGATTTTTATTTTATTTTCCACCCATTTTAAACTTTATAATCTCTTCTCTCTCTCTCCTCACCATTTTTCGGCCAAATCCCTCTTCCCTTCCTCTCTCCCGAAGCTCTCCTCCTCCCGCGCGTCTTCTCGGCCTACAGCGCGCGCCCGGACGGAAACGGCCCGTTCGGAGTCGTCCGGAGTCCAAACGACTCCCCGTTTTCTCCCACGCGACCGTAAGACAACGGGCTTCGAAGGTATGCAAACCTCTTCCAAGATCTTTCCAGGGACCCCCTCGAAATTTGACCAAACCATGACCCTGTGCTGTTCGGATTTTCCAGCTGACCCTCAACTTCAAACGGCTGTCCACAAAAACTCAACGTTGGATCGTCCTGAATTTTGGATATGTCGTAGCCCCATCCGAGGTGAGTTCACAGAACTTGATTTCACTCCGATCCGACATCGTTTGGGCTTTCATTTGTCCGTTTACATTTCGGTCGACGAAACTGTTTTTCTGGGACAGTTTGTGCCTTGCTTTCTACGGCCCCCATTCTGACCCCGTGAGCCTAAAGAACCTATAACCATGTCTTATCCTTGTCTTCCAGCTTGCTATAGCCCCGGCTTGATCCTCGTTCAGCCCCCGAAGCCGCCGCTTCTCTCCCTCTTGCCGTGAACGCCCAAACGGGCCAATCGAGTCTTCGTCTTCATCCCGGTCCCTCCAAGGTAAGCTCCACTACTAATCTTGGTTTAGGTTAGTGGTATATGCATGTGGGATGTAATATTAAGGGCTGGTCATGGTGAGTTATGAAGAGAAATGCGTGATTAAGACTTAGGCTAATTAGATTGGTTAGGTGATTGGCTTGTTGGGTTAAACCATGAGCTCGACAACTTGGAGTGGACTGTAATTTGTGAATTATGGGCTGCAAATGAGTGATGTGGGCGTGAAATGAGTGGGCCGTGTGATACTAGTGGGCCTCGGGGCTTAATTTAGGCTAAACTAACCTAATCCAAGCTTATGGGCCTAATCTAACTTATTGGGCTTCATGATGAACGAAAATCCAGCGTATAATCGGGCTTGGAAATGTTGTTTATGGGCTGAAATGATTGAGTTGGGCGAGTTAAATAATGGGCCGAAGAGTATATTTGGGCTTGGGAGTTTTATTTTAAGCTAATTGGGCCCTAATGCAACTAATTGGGCTTGGGACGAACTAGTGGGCCTTAATGGATGAAATTTGGAATTATTTGGGCCTAAATTATGACTTTAAATATTAAATATAAGGCCCAATAATATACATGGGCTTAGGATAACAAATGGGGCCCAAAATGGTCAAATTGGGCTTAATAAGTTAAACTTTAGAAATGGGCTTGGGCCCTATACGAATTTAATTATAATAATGGGCCCAAATTATACTTTTAATCTTAGAATTAACTCATGGGCCTAAGATTGGTTAATGGGCCTTAGATACTAAGTGGGCCCAACTTAATTAATTAGACCCAACTTAATTTAATGAGCCCAACTAGGTTAATGGGCCTAACCCACTACATTAGACCTTGAACCTTAATGGGCCCAACTTGACTAATGGGCTTAAAGCACTATAATGGGCCGACATACCTTAGTAGACCTAATTACCTTGTGGGCCTTGGACCCAAGAATAGGCTTTAGGCCCAAACGTACTTGAATCCACTAAATGAGCCTGGAACCAAGTTAAGCCTAATACAACTACACCCGAGGGTCTGTTAAATCACTGAATTATCGGTCGTGGGTTATTGACTCCCAGGGGACTAGCATGGGTGATTGGGTTTAGGCCGAGTTATTAAGGCCGCTGAGATGAGATTCCAATCGTTATGGGTTTGACCCGAGAATTAATATGGGATACTCTATTGAGCCTGTCTGGCTAGGGGTTTGTGCGTGGGGCCTTTGAATCTCATATGGTCTGGTTTGACGAGCACATGTTTACTTTGATGATTTCTTGATGTGCCTTGTACTTGTGCTCATATACCATAGCATGCATGCTCTGTGTTTAAATTGCTGGTTGCAATCATGAGGGCCCCGCATTCATTGAGAGCATGGCATGCGTCACCAGAGATGTGACAAGAGAATGAGCCCCGAGAGGCGTTGATACGCGGGGAAGTGGAGGAAAAAGGGAGGCCAACGTAAGGCGTCCAAGACGCAGTGTGGTATTTGCCGAATGGCTGAGAATGTGCCCTGATGGGAGATGGAGAGAAAAGGGAGGCCAGCGTAAGGCGTCCGAGACGCAGTGTGGCGTTTGCCGTGTGGCACAGAGAATGAGCCCTGATGGGAATTGGAGCGATAGATGGGCACGATCCATTGGGATCCGTTATGGCCGGTTGAGGCCTGAGTTTGATCCATTGGGATCCGATATGGCCGGTTGAGGCCCGAAACATTGCATATAGCATCTGATTGACATCTCTTGTGCCCGTCTGTATGATGTGAACTGTATTACTATGAATTGCACATTTGTTTACGTTGGGGGTCTGGTACCGAGGGAAATTGAGAGTGTCTGAACCTTGGACCCTATACCCTAGTTACCGGATAGGACCGACCCCACGAGTATACCCTATCCTACGCTAGGATTAGTGGTGAGCTTGCTGAGTCCTCGACTCACTGGCGGTGGTTGCCAAATTTTCAGATCCCAGATCACCGTGATGGATGCACCCCGACACCTTTGGACTCCAGTGGAGGTAGAGACCGAGCCGTCCTCTCCAGAGATCGAGCAGGATCTAGAGGAGCCCTCTTGGCAGACAGACTGGAGCGAGGTTGGCGAGAACTAGATGTCAGGCCTGGGTGATGTAAACTGATCGATCGTAGATTTTGAAATGTATTGTGATGACCTCCATTTTTGATGGTCTGTACCTGACGCTCTTATATGTATGAATATGAATTTTAGTTTGACTAATATTGTCGACTACCTCCCTTGCACTCTGTTACCCCCAAGATCGTATGTATGCTTGTATGGGATAGGAGATTAGCTTCCGCAGGTTCATGAGATTGCAGGACGCGTCGTCTGGTCGCGACGAAGAGACTCCCTGGGCCGTCGCGTATCGTGGATCAGGCGAGCGCGAGTAGAATTTAAATGTATGACCGGGATGTCGCGAGCTCGATTGGGTTCGGGGCGTGACATCCCCGTTCGAGTGGTATCAGAGCAAGGTCAGCTCGATACGTGACCGTTCGAGGATTTGGAGTGATAAGGTTGATGATTTTGGGGTAGTTAGCTAGACAGACCCTAGACGTAGGGATTAGGAAGGGTAGAATGCATGAATTGATTGGTGCATGTGTTTGCAGAGTTAGATGGCTAGTTTAATGTAGCCATAGACTGTGATGTTTTAGGCTAACTTGCAGATGCGTCAGGACCTGAGGTAAGGTTCTAAAGCCGAACCCCGTGAGCTGGGTGCTTGAATGATGGTTGTTGACTGATTGGTTGCTGGTTGTTGCTGTGTTTGTGCTTGTATGCCTAGTCGGCTGTCGCGCGCTGCTTGACCATCATGCATTGCATAGATTTCTTCATAAAAGCGAGGTGGTTTAGAACGAAACCAATTCAAAATGAGGATTTGGGATTTGAAAAGTACATGCATGAACACTCCATATTTTATTGGGCTGGGTAACCGTCAGCCTGGTATGGACAGGTCTGACGGGACGCCTACAAACCGTAATGAAGCGTGGTGTGGGACACGTGGAATGGGGCTCTCTTTGGAGGTGAATGACTTAGGACTGCTGTTCGCACCAAGAAATGAGGAGGGCGGGGAGTGGTCGCCGGGACAGAGACCCGATCAAGGAGCGGCTCCCGACAGGCTTCTAGTTGAGGTGGCGAACAGAGTGGCCTGGGTTAGGCATCGTCAGGTGAGTCTAGGTGTCTTCCGAGTCCAATTGCATTAAAAGCTGCAGCGAACTTTACATGCATACTCATGTCAATAGACGCGATAGCAGGCGAAAGCTTTGATGGTAGTTTAAGTTTCTAATTCCTGCGAGGGATTATATCAGGTTTAGGTGCTATAGAGGTTTTAGAAAGGATGAGCAATAGGGGCAGAAGACCAAGTGCAGCTGCGTCAAGCTCAAGGGCTCTTGCACCTGAGGGAGACCCTAGGATTGAGGAGACGATGAGGGTCCCGACTGAAGTCAGTAAATGATGGGACTGAGGCAGATTGAGTGAATAGAATCTGGGAGTACGAGCAATCGGGGCAGAAGGACTAGTT